>JAHWFO010069115.1:639222-694672 GCA_023313115.1 Rhysida immarginata | reverse complement strand
CTCACTGATGAAGGATTTGTGAAATCCGAAATGCGCATCTGAGGAAATAAAAAGAATTGATGTGGACTAGTGTTTTCTTTTGTTCCATTTTTTATACGTCGGTATCCACAGTTTCGGCAATTATTCCTGTAATGTAACCTTCATTGTTTCCAACAAACAAAAAATTGCTGATTGTTAAAATCCAATATGGAAAATTGCCTTTAATTAGTTTAATCCACTCGTTTCGATCCGACCGGTTTTTCCAGGACAAGGTTGATGATAATCTATCTAGTTTATGTGTTGTGAAAGTTGGGACTCCACTATTATGCTGTGGGACCAGTGATGTTCAGTTACTTTCTTTGATATTCCCAGAATCCTCATAACTGCAAACTGTATTTCTACGCCTAAGATCTTGTTATCCTGGCATTGGTTTACCAAACTGGTCACTTTATCTCACGCCTGCAAAAAGCTCTTAAAATATGAAACTTGGGCTGGTAAATGCAGGTTAAATGGTGGCAAGCGCAAAGCAATATTTATCGCAAGAAGAAACAGGAATTTCTGGAAATAATGTTATAGAAAAACTAACGGTTGGATTAAGTTGTTAACTAAAAAGATCTTAGTATCGTTATTGATTCAAACCTTATCTGGAATAAGCATGTGATATACTTGCGTTAAAGAAGGAAAGAAGAGCCGATATTTGATAGCTTTACCGAGCCCCAATGTCAATAACAACTTAGTAGCAGACAAGAACATTTTCCCCATTTTATTATTTTATGGAACACCCATCTGAGCTACACCATGGAAGGCGACTAGAAAGAACGTTATTTTCTTAAGGACGATAATCATATGGATCACAATACTACCAAAACTATTCGCAGTTATTTAATATGTTATAACTTCAATATGACACTTACTGGAAAAAGTGTTCAAGGGCTCGTAAAATCCATACTTTCGAATATGGAAACCCAAAGCAACGAACATATTTTGAGCATTCCGAATCATTGCTTGGGATGAGCAATCCAAGCTAAAGATGATTTTGCAGTTTTTCGTTTTTAGCGGCCATTGTTAATGCCAGCACCATACAGCATCGTCACCTCCAGACGTCATCTAATAGATATCCTAAGAGATGGGCGTCTCCAAATATTTCATGTATTTGTAATCCAAAATGGCTACAGCGTTATTAACATGATAATATTTTAAGGCTGGACATCTATCTACAAAAAACGTGATGCGAAAACCGCCACCAAAAAGTGTTACGGAAACAGTTTTCCATTGTTGATGCACGTTTAACCATTGTTGGCGCCGGCTTGAAGCACATGCCGGAACTGAAAAGACACGTGACCATTGTTGTCTGAGCAATAGTTTTTATTATAGCAGCCGCCACGTAAGTTGAACGATCTTTTTGACATGCGCAGTAAGTCTTCTCATCAATTTGCTTTGTCTGGGTTTACCCATGATGCACTTGTTCTACTATAGTAAAGGCGGAGATATCGTTGAAACGTGGAAAGCCTATTAAAAGTTATAATATATTCAAATTGCCTTCGAATCGATATTCTGCCTCATTTTTTAATTTATTAATTTCATTTATTAATTTCATTTATCTATTTAAAAAAAAACGAAAATGGCAACTAAATATAAATACGAAAACAATGTTTCGAAAACGAAAGCGGATGCGTTCATGGAATAACTAAGCGATTTACTTCCCGTCAACATCTATTGGCTGGCGTTAGAAATGACGTCATCCTGTCGTTCAACTTATGTGGCGGCTGCTATAGCACACTAGCGTAGGTACCCGGCGTACTGAGCACATCGGTTCGGGTCTGCGCGTGCTCTAAAAGTTAATGAGATGGTGCGCGTGGAGGATGACGTGCATGACGATTATTGAAAGGGCAGAACGGTCTCTAAATCAAAAGAATTTTATTATTCGTATGGAGCTTATTACTTATTACGATAACTTGAAAACGAATTAACTTTTTTACACTCTGTTTTCACCAATCCATTACTATGGGACAGAGCACGAACAAGTACGAACGTGAGATAGCCGGAATAGATACGTGCTCTAATGGTACCATTATGATACCCTTTTAACAATTTCCTATAACCAGATATGGCATGTAATATATCATACAAATGGTCACGACGTCTGATGAACGAATATATAAAAAAATAGTGATAGCAGATATTGGTCTAGTGGCGTGCACGTGTATTTCTCAAGAATGAATATAACGCATAAATAGCGATATTCTGAATTGTTTAGTAGTAAGTGTTTTAATGGTACCAAATGGCATGTAATATATGAAACAACTCGTAACAACATGTCAAGAGTGAATATAACCAGTAAATAATGATAGTGGGAATTGGTTAAGTAGCACGTGCCCTAACGGTACCATATGATACCATATGGTACTGCTTGAACATGTAATGCTAAGATATGGCATGTAATATATCAAACAACTCGTAACAACGTGTCATATGTGAATATAACGAGCAAATTATGATAGTGGGATTTGGTTTAGTAGTACGTGCCCTAATGGTACCATATGGTACCGTTGGAACTTTCAATGCTAAGATATAGCAGGTAATATATCAAACAACTCGTAACAACGTGTTATGAGTGAATATAACGCGTAAATAATGATAGTCGGAATTGTTTAGTAGTACATGTTTTAACCGTGCTATATGTTACCTTTGGAAACTGTCAGTGCTAAGATATGGCGTGTAATATATCAACCAACTCCTTACGAGTTGCTAGACCTATTGTTATCCATAGCTTATTTGTATCAAGAGCATATTGCTGTTAGGCTTTATAGTATCTAAAACTAAATGCCGTGAGACATATTGCTAATTAGTAATAGTTAATCGCTTGCTTCAATAGTAGATGTTAACATAGAAACACTTTAGCAATTGAATATGAAAAAATAATATATGCTTACACAATAAACAGAAAAATAGCCGAAACTGTGGATACCTTAATAAATAAAGGAAAAAACAGAAAACACTACTCCACATAGAAAATTTTTTACTGACTCAGATGTACATTTCGGATTTCAAAAATCACTCAATGAGCACTCACTGATGATGGATTTTTGAAATCCGAAATGTACATGTGAGTCAGTAAAAAATTTTCTATGTGGAGTAGTGTTTTCTGTTTTTTTCCTTTATTTATATGCTTACACATAATGTTTCACCAATTGAGGCTCACTTCGTTAAATATTATGTACAAATTAAAAAAAAAAATTATTTGTTCAAATATATAAAGAATAACTTCACTCTCCATTTAACCTTTCAGTTCTTCAAGTTTATTTGTTTAAATTCTCTCTATACGTTTGTTTACATAAATAGTAATTTACAATTTAGTTTTCATATTTATATATTTTTTCTAAAGTGTTTTAAAATGTTGGTTAATTCTATATAACCACGTATGTGCTCCCTTTATCCGCTTTGGCGGTAAAATCATTCTTGTTTAAATCTTTACTACAGAGATATTATGAAATATATTAATGTGTGGCAACAGATAGCGCAACTATACTTCGCTCTCTTACCTAGCCATGTAATGGCCTACTGTTTTGTTTTCAGCGTTTTGAATGAAGACTAATGAATCCTTGTGTATTGGAATACACTCATTTCCTTTACAATAAATATATTTTACATTTCACAATTTAATTCATAATTTATTATATTGAAACATTTAGATCTTTTGATGGTTTTTGAAGTCTTCAACTATCTATAATTTACGCCCTGGTTACATAATTTCTATATACTTTGAAGTGCTTAATTTATTTCTACAAATTCCTTCTCTATAGTTAAGAATAACTTTCCGGCTAAAAAGTGCGTTACGGGTAAATAATTTTAATTTTTCGTCATACAAAATACACTCTTTTTAAGATTTTAGATACTGCAAAAAGCTTACACGTGCATTCGATTGTGACCACAGACGCGAGTAAGGAGAGGAACCTTCAGTATAGACACTATGTTTACTCGACATTTCGAGAGACTCGATACTCGTGCTTATATTTCATACTTCAGTTATTCTAAGCCCTTATTCAGTATTACCGATGTACATGATTCTGTAGACTCGTCCATTGATAAATAAATAAAAGGTTTATGTACTATATAAAAATATTTATTTGTTGCATCTAAAAATATTATCATGATTCAATGTTTCGGGTTGCAGATTCGAAACTAAGTCATCTTTTTTTCGATGTCCATTCAAATATTATATGTTGTATGAGCTTTCCGGGCACACAGTGCTTCTTATCTATTTCAGGGTAATTTTCATTTGTTCATGATTATGGGAGTTTGCTTCAGTTCCACTATAGTCTGTGCAATAAAAGAAAAAACTTGGGCGTGGTGCCAGAATGGACTGTTAGCCAATCAGAAGCCTAACTGAGCGCTCAGCCAGGCTTCTGATTGGCTAATAACAGATTCTGGCACCATGCCAGTTTTCTCTTTTATTACATAAAGTATAGAATATCGATAATCGCAAGATACCGATATTATTATTTTTTTTAATTACCTTTATTTATTTGTTATTTTTTTCAGTGTGGTATGCAACCCCTGTGATCGTCATTGTTGGTTTGGTTCTCTTGATAGCCCTTGGCTGCTGCATCAACTGGGTTGTTTGGTGCCGAAAAAACAACTTGCCCATAAAATGGTCATCGCTTAAGGTGAGAGTCCCTCCCAAGCCTCCTTCCGGAAATCCTAAAGCCAGTGGCCACGTCTATGTCATCATGGCGAACGGGGAAGTGCGCCTCGTATCAACTTTCCCGCCACCACGTCATGAGTTGTATCCGGACGAGAAGGAGGACACCACGGATTCTGTGAAGACTTCAATATCTGACACGGACGACCTCCCACCAGAGAAGAGTGAAGAGAACGAGACGAGGGTGCAGATGGAAGAGCCGCCGCCTTACGAACTACCAACGACACAGCTCTGAGTCAATCGCCATCTTAAACTGTGTGTATATAAAATCGTGTGTCTATCTCAACTGTGTGTCTATCGAAAATTGACGATTACTAAAAAGTACTTTAAGCTGTACATAGAGTATTTAAACATGTATTTTGACCAACAATCAATAAATTCGTTAAATAAGTATGAAGAGTTAAGAGTAATCTCATTTCTTGCTTGCCCTTCCAGAGAAAATGGAAAATAATGACCCATGAAATATTAAATACACCTACTTAGTAATGAGAAAATGCACTTTTTGCGATCAATAGTTTCCGAATTTCTGCACTGCAACCATGATTTAACGAAACTGGATAACGAACTCCCCTTTGCTTTTATTAAGACCTCTACTCTCCAAGGAAAACTTTTCGCTAGATTTTAGTTGATAACTCTTCATTGTCGCTCCAATTTATCCCACAGGTGTTCAATGGGATTTATATTGGGGCTCTGTGTATAACATTCCATTTATTCACTATCAATCTACTCAGCTCATGCAATACACAAAGAACAATGTCATCCGGGTTCTACCCTAAACTGTTGCCACAATCTTGGCAGTGTAGCATTGTCCAAAATGTCAAGGTAAGCTGCTACAGGAAAAAGGTGGCCAATCCAAACCTGTCTCTAAATAGGAAACAACTGTGACGCCGGTAAACGTTGAAGTTGTGGACAATCTGATTCAGCAAAATCGACTAAATAGCGCTCATCAGGATAGATGGTGGTGTAAAGAAAGCCGTATACAAGTTAGTTGCGAGGACAAAACAAAACCTTCGAGTTGAGGTACTTCAAGCAAAGTGGCGCAAATGTACTGAGAAGGGTAGAGACTACAATGATAAATCAGTATTGTTAAGTTGTTCCATTTTCTGATAAGTTCATTTTCTAACTTTAACTTGACTGCCCCCTTATAGAATATAAAATATTATTATTATCAGTTAGTTTTGGAAACAAATCTCTTTATCGTTTGATTGATAACATTCTTTCTGGTAAATAGAATTTTTTAAATAAATAATGTCTTATATTATCCATTCCTCAGCATTTTTATATTAGCCATCTTCCTTCTTTAACATCTTTCCACTGGCAACATTAAAACTCAAAAGTAAAACTCAAAAGTTTTAATAAATAAATCTCGTATAGCCCCCTTAATTCTCAATTTTATCAAAAGTAACAGAAATCAGTTGTCTTTCTTGACTCGCATCTAAATAAGGTTAGCCCTACGAGGGATGTGGCCTGCGGCCGTTTGTTGATGATCTCGGATTCAAGTTATTTGATTTCGATAAATCTCTTAGGCCAACCTAATAAGAGATTACGTTGAATGGTATAAAAAAAATCATATTTTCATAATGTTTTTCTTAATGAAATTTACTGAATTTTCTTCATTTGATTTTAATTACCTTTTTATCGCTAATAATGGGAGAAATACATTCACTCACCAAAAGTCATGGCACACACCCCCCTCCCTCCCGATCAGGTTCCCTGTCCGTAATGAGACAGATCCCGCTGCTTCCATTCTCGGAATGCAGGTGCACAGGACTCTTTGATATCACACAATCATTGTAGGCAAAACTAGCTGCAGAAATGGCAGCACGCCGAGATCTGTCTGTATTTGAGCAGGGGATGATTGTTGGTGTTAGACGGATTTGCCTCAACACCCTGCAATTTTCCCGCACAGCCGTTGCAAGGATCTATCGAGAGTACACCCAATGAGGGGTTACAACCCATGTCGGACAGCGTACGGGCCGCCCACGCCTCATTGATGCCAGAGGTGTTCGCCGGGTCAACCGCCTTGCAACTGTTGACCGAAGGGCGACAGCGGGCCAAATCACCATGCGGTACAACCAGGGACGTCCCACAACTGTGTCCGTGACGACAATTCGGAGAACCTTGGCAGATGCAGGCTTTGGGAGCACTCTTGACAGCTGCACATCGTCGGCAACACCTAGCCTGGGCCAACCAACATCGACATTGGACCGCTGAGGACTGGCGAAGGGTTGCCTGGTTCGACGAGTCACGGTTTCAGCTGTATCGGCCCAATGGTCGTGTTCGTGTCTGGCGCAGGCCACACGAAGCCAAGGACCCCGCTTGTCACTCAGGCAGGTGGAGGCTCCATACAGGTCGCCGCCGTTATCCGGGCCAGAGGGGGCCCAACACGTTATTAGGCAAGTGTGCCATGACTTTTGGTGAGTGAGTGGAATATAAAGAAGGCATGTGTCATAATAAAATAGGTATGTACCTAACATTAAAAAAATAACTGCATAAGTAAGGCTTCGATCGGTATTCTTTTGCTGCTGAATTTCACTAGATTTAGCTTTTAATAAGCTCTGATTTCCGTCCTGACTATCAAAACGAGAGTCTTGTTATAAATACAGTTGCATTTGCACAGGAGGTGGATGTTCAATTCTAATAAAAACTTCCCCGAAATCAATATACGAAATGCCAGTTTTTCTGGAAATTTCCAGTTCCATCTTTTTAGTTTTAGTTTGTAATTATTGGAACTTTTATTAAGGCTTCCTTTCGTTGAAAAAATTGATTTATAACAAGTTGTTTCTAAATTGTAATTTTACCGAGTCAAATACATCAATCATTTATCTATATCGATATCAATATCGAAATGTTCATCTCCGGATAGATATTTCATCAATATCCATGTTTGTGAATTACGAAAGAAATAAATCATTTTAAATTTCTGTTCTTACATACATCTACATCTGTTTAGTGTAAATTTTATGAATATAAATACATTTACGGCCGGTTGCAACAACGTCAGTTAAAACTAACTCTTCGTTAAAGTCCCAAGAGATATTAGGGCTGTACCAAGAGATATTAGGGCTTAACCAGACGTCAAGTGGCAGCCTAACTTAAACGCCGCTGAATGACGACGGTTTAGCTTCATAGTTAGCGAAGCAAAATGGCATTCCGAAACAGAAAGATATTTTAAACTAATTGGATAAACTAATTATCAAACAGATAAACGGATAAGATAATTGTGCAAAATATTTGGATAAACTAAATAGATAAGCTATTTGGATAAGTTAATTGGAAAGCCATTTAATAGCTATTTGGATAAGCTCTTTGGATAAACCATTTGGATAAGCTATTTGGATAAGCTAAACGGATAAGCTTTTTGGATAAGCCATTGGATAAGCTAATTATCAAGCAGCTGTTTGGATAGCTATTTGGTTAAGATAATTGTACAAACTATTTGGATAAGCTAAGTGGATAATCTAATTGGATAAGCTAAATGGATAAGCAATTTGAATAGCAATTTGGATAAGCTAATTGGATAAGCTAAATGGATAAGCGATTTGAATATCAATTTGGATAAGCTCTTGGATAAGCTATTTTGATAAGCTACTTGGATAAGCTAGTTGGATAAGCTAATTGGGTAAGATAATTGGAAAAGCTATTTGGATAAGGTAATTTTTAAACAGCAATTTGGATACGCTAATTATCGAACAGTTAAACGGATAAGTTAATATTATCAAACAGCAAATTGGAAAAATTAAATGGATATGTAATTAGATAACTAGTTGGATAAGCTAATTTTCAAACAACAATTTGGATAAATTAATTATCAAACAGCTAAATTGATACGCTATTTGGATAATCTAGTTATCAAACAGATAATTGAAAGCAATCAACCACGTTGACCGGAAGTTTAATTGAAGCAAAACGAACCAATCACAGTCCTCGTTACTCAAATTGCATCCAGTTAGCTAACTGCAATGATATCTAAAACAACTGGATCGCTGACTCTATCCGCAGTCGGCATTGAGAAGTGAAGCCAAAATACGTCATAAATTTTCCCTTCAGGTCATTGACTAGTAGCGTCAGGTGGCCTAAAAAGCAAGGTTAAATCCCTCATAAACGCTCATAAATTGACTAGTAGGTTAAATCCCTCAAAAACAATAATTCCTCATAAACGCTCATAAAGTAAATCCCTGAAAAACGCTCATTTCTCATAAACGATCCCTTCAGGTCATTGACTAGTAGCTTCAGGAGGCCTAGAATTACGGCCTCAGTTCTCTCCCAGTGAGTCAGCGATCCAGTTGTTTTAGATATCATTGGCTAACTGAGACTTAACTAGGGTTCAAGGTAAGTGGAGTATACCTTGACTAGGATTGGTGCAACATTTCCCGGTTAAAGGACTTAACCGATCGTTAACTAACTGAAAGTTAGGATCTTTTAACTGACGTTGTTGCAATCGGCCCTTAGAGCTACTTCAAATAATAAAACTTAACGCAAATATACAAAATTGCACTGTATTTAAATATATCTTGAGTACAATGAAAACCCTTTTTTAAAAATGAGAAAAAAATCTATGACATTAAAGTCATAAACATAGACTAGGCTCCCACTTTTCTCCATTACAGGAGAAGGTGATATTATCCACATATAATTTTTTCTCTCTCTCTATTTAATAAGTTAAACTTGTTGAATTAAATTAAAAATTCTCGGGATACATGGTTTAATATTAAAGTCAATTTAAGCTAATTTGAATTTCATATAAATACGAATCATTTAAAAGAATTTTGAAACCAACGAGGCTTCGATTACGAGTCATAAAAATTTCATAAATTTCTTTTTTTGTAACTTCCTTAAGGAATATGAATTTTTCTTAAGATTTACAATTTCTTCTCCACTTGCATTTTAGGGAATTCCGCAGGCCGTTTTGATTTAATAAAAAATACTTCCCTGAAAATTACTTAAACTTGTTTTTTGTTTTTCCATTACATAAATAGGCAAAATGCCAAATTAGATTACATATGAGGCTCACATATAGAGAAAGTTTCAAACGACTGAGCATAAAACTTTTGTCTACTCATAATAAATTTCAGTAGATTAAATATCAAGGCTTTCCCTCTTATAAAATGAAAATTAAAAATTTTAAATTTATCGTGAGGAAAAATTAAACTAAAAATTTTCTCTTAGCATTTGTCTCAGCTGTGTTTTCACAGACACCATCTGACTATCGATAACATCACGCAATATAAAAAGAATGCAAAACGCATCAAATACATATTGAACCTTTTGCTTTTTAAAAACAGCTATGAAGTTCATTTAATGAAATCCTATTAAAATTAAGGAGTGATCGTCTTATAAGGAAAAAAGAGAAATTTCCAGATGGCCTTCCTCATTGACGTAGAGGCAATGAAGTAAGCAGAAAAGATGTTGCAATCGAATTCCGTTGAAGCTAGTTAACATTTGGAAAAAAAAACAATATATATTCACATAAATATTTAAACATGGCAATGAAGAACATGTTTTTCAAAATATTAAACGTTAAATAATTATATAGTCAAAAATAGTCAAAACTAATTTTTTTAATTATTATTAATGTTTTCCCAGTCAGTGTATTTCCTCCGGTATTGAACGGGAAAACGTTCGTGGAAAAAATGGTTTATAACATCCGCTGCTTTCTGACTCATATACACGATTGTATTTCCTCGTTTCAGATATTCGTTCTAAAAATTTTATGAATTTTCCATGCTGCTTTTGGCCTCCTAACTTAAAAATGATATCTTACATCAAACAAAGGGGATTAATGAATGCACTATATGTATAAGTTATAAGCGTAATAATAAGCAAATCTAAATTACACAGAGTTATTATTTTTTTAACATAATACGAGGAAATATGTTAAAAATAGGGCATAATATGATAACGAACTCAATTCTCGTATGGTGCTTGATAAGAATTGGCATAAATGCTGCGGCCTATGATTACGTAAGTAGCAGTAACAAGATAAACCGTAATTTAAAGGTGAGTTTTAATTCTATACCATTTATTATTATTAATTATTATTATTATTATTATAAATATTACACAATTTTAACATATCGTTTTTTTTCAATTCTGCTTCAATATGACAAAGTATTTATATGAAGACGTTCCCAAGTGCGGTGCAGCGAATTTAACGGTGGAAAAAATAGACCACAAGAACAGAGAGATCAAGTTCAGCTGGTCAGGCTTAAAAAACAAAGATGGTACGGTCTTGTAGAATATTTTATAATTAAATTAAACACAATTCTCGTGTTTAAGCTGCTGCGTTATAATCGACGGTAACGATCAGGATTTTTTTTAATATTTTAGGAATACGTTATGATATCAAATGTTATAACACAAGATTTTTATTTGATTCCTATGATACATTCGATTGTGACGACACCACCGACATCTCTCAATTAAAGAAACGCACGACGGAATGGGACTATTTTTTCGATGACTCAAGGTATTATTGCGCCATCGTCTCGAGCGGTGGATACCCGGTTAAAAGATCCAACATCGTCGCAATCACTACCCCTGGTTCATTCAGAGTTGGTAAGCATAGAAAAATATGTTTTAAAAATTGAATATTAAATATGAATTGAATATTGAATACTTGGATACTTAATTTAGTGAGTGGCCCTTTACTGTATTATCTATAACTTTGTACAATCTTCATGGGATTATAAGATTTTTCTAAGTATCATGGGACATGTTCCTCCATTGAACCTTAACTCAGCCATAAATTAGACGGGGACATTTGGTATACATCCAACAGATACTCGATAAGGCTTATATCAGGACTCTTTGATTGATCAAACCCCTGACTCATAACACATGCTCTCAAATCGCTCTGTTAGGACCTCAGTAGTATGTCATGAGGTGTTGTTATGATACAGTTATAGATATTCCTTGAAATGCCGGTTCGGTGGCTGAAAGCGCTGGGATGTAAGCATTCCAGTTCTCGAATCTGCCAGGCGCGGGTTCGAATCCCGCTGTGGACATAGATGTTTGTTTGTCCCAAGGATAAGTAAAAACAGTAGTCATCTGGAATTGTCTCTGGAGTGGGTAAGATATTAGTAGATGTTGACGCGCCAAAAAAAAAAAAAAAAAGAAAAAGAAACTAACGAAACAATCAAATCTCCGAAATACTACCATAAAGTTGGAAGAACATAATGGTTCAGATTATCATTAAATTCATGAACAGCAATCCCATGCTAAACGATAAGATCTGGGGGGGAAAATTGTCTCTCAGCTATATCCATCAAAAGCTAACAGAATATTTCCATTGCCAATCTCAACTCAGGCTGTTTATAAGACTCCTTTCTATTGGTGTTCCTTACACCAAGTCAATTGGTGGCCAGCATTTGTGAGGTGGCAATGACTTGAGAACAGTTGCACGAACACAGAAAGCCTTAACAGGCATCGATCCTAGAACATTTACAAAGAAAACATTGCCGGGGATTTGTTAGTTTTATTAGTTGCTGGGATTTTGCCAGGCAATGTTTTGGCGGAATTCCTTTTATCTTCAATTTGAGTAGTACGTCAATGCTTTTCCAGACTGACACCACAATATGTACAAAAAAGCGCTTGTTCACATGGATGTATCTAATGCCTCTCAATCCAAAATTTAAATCTGCTACATGTTATATTAATTTCAAACTTTTTTAAACAAGTACCACTCCGTGAGTCGACTGGTAAACTGAAGTGCCACTGTAAATGAATTGTTAATTTACGTTCGTGTTGTTTTGAAGAAAGAGTACTACACGAGTACCACTTGGCATGGCTTGAAGTACGCGTATCACAGTTTGATAAGAGTGGACCTAAGCAATGGTCTTTTCCAGCTTCCCTGCGTTCTATGTAGCAGATCCCGTGACCTTTATTGCATGCGCTTTATTATCTCTGAAGATGTTATAGTGCAGTATACTAAAGTTAATGATAACAAAGTAATCATTAAATACTGGAAATAATGCTCGAAGGTAAACATGTCACGACGAAAAGCAAAAGCGAGGAAAAATTCCGCGATCTGGATTTGAACCACTAGCAACGGTTACTGCTACATCAAGATGATTTCCCAAGTGTTCTAACAAGAGAAAATCAGAAATCTTTATTTTTATATTTATTTATTTTTTTATGAAATTTCTTTCTACTTTTCAGGTTTCTCTGCGTCTCTTTACATTTACATCGTACTAAGCGCTGTCGGTATAAGCATTATGGTGCTCGTTCTCTCACTCTATTGTAGAAGGAAATCTAGGAGACAAATGATCGCTACAGGACTCGTTTTGAGCAGACCAACTCCGAATCTAGCAGTTGCTCCACAGGTTGCATCGGGACCTTACGTGCAACAGCCACCCTCTTACCCGCCACCTTCTTACCAAAACCAAGTGCTCCCTCCTGCTCAACCTCCGCAGTACGGCATTAACGGCATCCCTTACGGAAGCCAGGCCCCTAACCCTTGGGGTAATCCCCCACCTTATGCAGAACAGCACTTGGACAAGAACCCCATGTGAATTGATCTATGCAGTAATCAAAGACGTTTCTTATATTTTCTTGGATGCTAATGTGATATGACTTTTATGGAACAATGCAATTTTAATAAAACCATTTTCACATTTCTCGGACGATTACCCACTGTACGAGTCAATTTTCTTTCATATTTCCAGGAGTATAAACCCCTTGAAGGACTAAATGAAAGACAGATTCTTCAAACATAGTTTCATTCTTTCTCAAAATCTGACAAGTAGACATTAGCTGCATATAAATAGTTTTATTTATATGGAAAAAAGATATTTGTGTGTTTGTAAATATTTGATGCGTGATTTAAAGATTTTATTTATTGGAAGTTGTCTTCTATCATGAATGCACTTTTAAATTTACACTGATCATGATAGAAGATGGATCTGTGTCTACGTAATAATATGTTTTTGTTTTTTTTTACATATAAAAATATTTTCAAATGTACGAGGGTTATTACAAAATTCCTGTTAAACATGCGATAACATTGAAATTCCAAAATTCGCGTTTGAAAGTCCGTTGGCTATACTTCCGAGTGTCACCAGTGCATATATATAGGGGTTAAATAGGGCATATATAGGGGTTATTAAAATGATTGGGCGTTACCGTTTAATCAAATTAGCCAGTGTGTTGCCGGCATCTGTAAACCACATTAATAACCCATATCCAGCCAGTGGTATTCACTGCTTTCTCCATCGATGATGACCTACTGTGGAAAATCTTGGAGACTACTATACGTCTTAGCCACGACGATCTTCCCTTGACTCATATCAAATTGGTGGTGACAGTCAGAAACACATCCAACTGAATTTCAAACGTATATTTTTTGTTATATATTTCCCAGGAAAAAAATAATTTCAATGAATTCCATTCCGTCCCCCCCCCCCCATTATACCGGGTGATCCAAAAGTGTGTTATATTTTTTTACATTTTTTCATGAAACTTTGTATAACAATTCTTCGATACATCGGTTACGGATTCAATGTGTTTGCCTTCTCTGGCAACACAAATTTCTGCTCGACGGCACGTGTGCCATAATGTCATGATAAGTCTGAATTGGTACGGCGGCAAAACAATTATTAGTTTCATGAAAAAATGTAACACACTTCTGGATCATCCGGCATATGTTAGATACATAATAAATTATTTCTTTAATAGACAACTGCAAAGTCTTGATTAATTTTTTAATTTCTTATCCTCGATCTCTTTCAGAAGAAGAAAAATAAAATGGTGGTGCTGTATATTTATTATATTTATTATTCTATTAAATAAACGAGTAAGTGAAGCTATAATGAATGTTGCATTTATTTATATATTAATTCATGATAATTATGCTTATTATTTTATTAAAAAAAGAAAAATGAAGTAAGGAATAAAAAATACATTTTTAAACATTTATTGCAAATGAAATATAAAAGTAATGCCCTACGATTTATTCTACTATACGACAATGTTACGCGGCTGAAATTTTGCGCGAGCCCTATTTGAACCTTCCATCTCTGTTAGGTGAAGTTGCAAGCTCCGCCGCCAGGTGGCAGCGCGATAGCGAGTGTTAAAAATGGCGGACGTCAGTATTGCACGTTACAGGCATCACCGTGTTGCCTCATCCACCCTATAGTCCTGATTTGGCACCGACGAAGTTAACGACGTTTGACCCTTTAAAAAATGTACTCCGTGGAATCCAATTCGAGTCCGATGATGATGTGCGCGCTTTGAAAAAGTCCGTGTCTGAGCAGGACCAAGAACGGTACCGAGGAGAATAATGCTCTTCCGCAACGCTGGGATAAAGCCAAAGAAACGTAAGGTAGCTTCTTTGAAAAGTGGTAAGTAAAAGTGGTTGTAGCAATGCGTTGTTCTAGTTGTATGTTCATACTTTCAAAAAAATAAATTCTGTTGCTTTACCTTTTTTAATGGTTTCTTGCACTTATAACAGAACTGTGTAAGGCACAAGTTGAAATTAAAACTATGTTGGAATTAAAATGAGATGTAGTTTCGTTTGAACTTGAAGTCCCATCTTATTTTTGCAAACATGTGCGGCGTTATCTGAATGAGCAGCTGCCTAAGTGCTGGATCGGCCACTCCATTGCCGATGATCTATAACTTCGCAAATAGCCAATTTCACCTAACCTGATCCCTTATTATTTTCTTCTTTGAGGATATGTGAAGTATGTATCCCTGGCGAAAGATCTGGCAGAACTACAAAGCCGCATGAGAAATGGTTTTGAAGTCATAGATACCAACATCATGCCTTGTATGGCAAGATTTGGATTACACAGGCCAACAACATAAACTTTTTATATACTTTTTAATGTTAAGAACTAATTCACATGCTTTTTTTGTGCGGATTCTGTAACTGACTTCAGTTTTTTCTATCACCCACTGAAAAATTTAAATTATGCTGGTCAACAGCATTTTTGCTACTGGGGAAAATATACACACACTGGCCAATGAATTAGAAACCCGTAATGAATTACTGTACTGATATGTAAAGCAGGGTCACAAGTCAGAAACGATTGTGATATGTAAATGAATGCAATCATGTGAGGTACATGCTCATTCCAAGCTGCAGGTACAGGGTAGGAACAAGCTGCAGTTGAGCAAAATGGGGAAAACAGCAGACCTGTCTGAGTTCCAATAAGGAGTTATTGTGGGAGCCCGTCTAGCTGGAGCTACGATTCCAGGACAGTACAACTGACCGGTATCTCAAAAGGTCAGGTCTCCAAGGTGTTCGATGTGTGGAAACTGAATCCACAAAAGTTGTCGAAATGGCAGAATTGTGGATCAAAAACAATCAACAAGACAGGGACCAACGTTGTCTGAGACAGATTGTGCGGCAAAACCGAAGGTCTACTGTGGAGCAACTGACAGCAGACTTCAAGGAAGGCTCATAACAACCCATCTCCTCCAGAACAATGCGCCGGGTTGAAGCGAATAGGGATGGGAAGTCGCATGCCAGTGAGGAAGCCCCAGGTGTCAGCAACAAACCGGAAAGTTCACCTGCAGTGGTGTAAAGAACGGTGTGACTGGACAGTAGACGACTGGAAAAAGGTGATGTGGTCGGACGAGTCACGTTACACTTTGTTTTGCACCGATGGCCGGCAGAGAATTTGGCGGCAGCCCCATGAAGCGATGGACCCCTTGTGTTGTGAACACGGTTCAAGCTGCAGGAGGAGGTGTCATGGTATGGGCCATGTTTTCTTGGTATGGCAAGGTTCCCCTGACATTCCTTGACAGTCGGGTGAAAGCCAAAGACTACCTGAACACTGTTGCAGATCAAGGCCATCCTGCAATAGTCCATTTGTACCCAAATGGTGACGGGTTCTTCATGGACGATAATGCTACTGTCCATCGAGCAATAATTGTTCAGGAGTAGTTTTCTGAACATGACACAGAGTTGAAACATTTGCAGTGGCCAGCGCAAAGTCCGGATTTGAATCCGATCGAGAATGTTTGGGACATGTTGGAAAGAGACATTCGTCGAAGGCATCCGCTTCCGTCTACTCTGCAGGACCTGAAGGTCTCTCTGACGAATGCATGGTCTGCGATTACCTTACCTGCATTGCAACACCTTGTAGAGTCTTGCCAAACCGCGTATGTTCTGTAAATACAGCCAAAGGAGGGTCAATACCATATTGAACGAAGGTTTCTAATTCATTGGCCGGTGTGTGTAGGTGTTCTAGACTAATTTGAGTGTGCTGATTCCAATACTGAACTCCAAATTCTCTATCACATCAGAATCTCGAGTTAGAGAAACTACCAATATTTATATTTGATATTAAGAGACTGTTTTACACAACTGAAACTTAAGCAATATTATTTTACTTAAACATCATAAAGGTGTCAAACATAGCTTAGATTTCATAAAAATATTTTCATACATTAAATGAAGATAAAGCATTTGTTCAAAAATGTTTTAAGGATTTGCTCTGGCGCTTTTGCGTAGCATTACTTTCCTTGTTCAGAAACCAGAAAAAGTCACCCATCATATTTGAATCGAAACAGCCTTGGTATCTTGTCTCCAATTAAATTAATTTCTTGGTGAAATATTTCACCATGTTCGTCGCTAACTGCCCCTAAGTCCAGCGGGAAGAAGTTCAGATAAATTTACATCCTGACGTGAAGAAGAAGTTTGGAGTTCAGATTTGGAATCAGCACACTCAAATTAGTCTAGAACACCTACATTTGTCAAAGTAACTGACAAAAAGAATTTTTTGTTGACCAGTGTCATTCAGAGTTTGAGGCCCGATATATTTTTCTTGTAGCCCTAAAGTACGAATACTTTAACACCCATTACTTTAACATTCCAGTCTCTATGTTCATAACGTAGAAACGTGATGTGATAGAAAAAAATCTTCTTAGATTCGGATTCAGCACACAAAGAACCACAAGACTGTTCACCATGTAAAAGTGTCGCGTTGTAATGCCCCGGGCTCTCTTATTGATTCGTTGTAATGGAGTTCTTATTTTCTTCTACTAGAGAAAGTATTGTATTATTTAGAGGATTTAAAACTTCAATAATAATTACTTAATAAAAAATAAACGTGAAATTTTACAAAATGACAGGTTTAATTAAAATTCGAAAGGATGAATATTTTTTTTAATAAACCAATAATTACTTAAAATAAACCAATTTTAGATTTTGTAACAAATTTTAGCCTAATAACAATTTTGACAATTTTGAAAAGATTAATTTGTTTACAAAATTATTATGAGGCTACAAATGTCAAAATTGCTATTAATGCTAAAATCCTATAATGTACAGGATGTCTCAATAGCCAACTTATAAAATAAAAATTAAGCAAAAAAAAAACTGTGGAATGGAACAGCCAAAAAGAAGGAATATCTAATCCAAGAAACTTATAGACCCCCAATTAAGGCCCGATTTAATCGGATTACGTGATTAATAGTCGTCGTCGATTGTCATTGCGAAATTGTTAGATTATCGAGATACTTATCGACGATAAAAAAATAGTTTCATTTTCTCTCTTCACAAAGAGTTTTTCCTATTTCATTCTGAAAGGAGCTCCTTCAAAATTTCATTCATATACTAAATCCACAAACAGATATTTCGAAGGGATTAAACCAACTGCGTTGGTGATCGAAGCTGGAGAAAACGACATTGATATCTACTTAATACAAATGGCAGGTAAGCTTCTCGACTGTTATCAGCATTCTCGCTGATATAAATTTATTTCAAACCCTCGCAATTACACAAGAAGTAACAAGAAATAATAATCCAGCCCCAAATAATAATTTTTAAAAAACTATAATTAAAAGTTATATTCTACTAAACTGATGATTTAGTCGCCTAAACTAATCTCGTCAGTATTTAAAAAGATTTCATAAAAACTTATTTCACTTAATACAAAAATGAGCCCCCCCCCCCCCCTCACTTTTATTTTCGTAACCGATGCAGATATGTCAATTTTGATGAATCCAATGAGTAGGAAGTTGTGGGTGACCTATCCCATGGTGAACTTTTCATCATCCCAAATAAGCAAATTAGGACACATTCAAATCCTATCTTAAAAACCGTAACAAATATACGAAAAAGTCCAATTGAAGACTTGTTCAGAATGGAATTCCGAACAAAAAAAAATTTCCAAAATCCGATTAACGGTTTACCAACAATCACAATTATATTTAATTTACAAACAGCCACAGTGCATAAATAATTTTACTTCAAATTATCCCCGAGGGGGGGGGGGGGCTCATTTTTGTATCCATTGCCTTTTATTTGCTTTTATTCATGAAAGTGAAAGTTATGGTAATTTTTGGTGATTTCTTGATTTCCATGTTGAACATTCAAATGTCTTTGTGAAGTGCATAGGGAGGTAACTAATAAAATCAACATATCGCCTCTGAAAGATAGCTTTCGACTCCTCTATAGATCATATTGACGTAATCGGCGTTTAGCTGTCAATCAAAAGAAAGATAAAAGTGTTTAAGAACACAGCCCAAATCTTGTGTATTTGGTTCATTTATATCCCTCCATCAGTTATAAACAAACAGTATCAAAAATTTTTGGTAGAGTTGGCCGATTTTCAGCTGACCAGAAAGGCACCTGCATTTTTACAGGTGATTTTAATATTTCGGATACTATATCTGACTGTAAATATAATACATTAACGTTTCTAGATGCAGACTGATTAGTAGTTAGGCCCGAAACTTGAAGTAGAAAATTACAACAATATTAAGAATAAAACGGGGGATACATTCGATCGAATCTTTGCCTCCCCGCAAGTCGTAATTAGACACGCTCAATCGGTCATTAAGAATGAGGATAAATTTCATCCATCTCTGTGCGTCACCGGTGATTTTGGCCCTTTGCCGAATGTTCCCCAACCCCGACTCAACTTTAGGAAAGCTAATTTCTTGAACTTATACAAGGATCTCTTGCTGACGGACTGGACATCTTGAAGAGTCTCAATGCGTCGAACAAATTTGGAGCTTATTAACCGAGCGGATTGCAGCAGCCGTTATAAAGAATGTCCCAATGGCCAAGCCTTATGAATCTTCTATTATGAAGCATACATTCCGGACGTGGGTCACAAAGGTCAACACCAAATTAAAAAAAGTGAAGCAAGCGAATTATTTAAACAATCCAGTTTAACTAATGATTATGTGGCTTATCAAATTGCTAGACAGAATTTCAAAATGGTGTTCAACAAGGATTTTAGGAAATATTATGGTTCGGTCGAGAACGACTTAAACTCCCAAACTAGTTTGTTTTGGGAGACAACCAAGAAATTACTCGGCAAAAAGAAGTCGACACAGTCTTGGTCGAATTGCTGTTCCGTTAATGAACTTGTATCTTATTTTGAAAATACAACGAGAAATGATACCTTACTTCCTTTATCAGGTCGTCATGTTCCGAGCTTTTGGGATCGAATTTATGGCAAACTTGTGGTTCATCCAATTTCAACCTCGGATATTGTTACGTTGTGTAACGTGCTAGTAAAGACGGGTCGTGTTTACCTGCACGCACAGCCAACGCCCCAAAAATGACGCGTAAAAATACTTAAAAGAAAACCCTTCCCTTACAAAAGAACGAGACAATAAATACTAAAACCCAGATTAATAGCGTAAAAAGTAATAAGTTAGCCAGAGAGGACACAAAAAGGTTCTCTAAAGAATAGTAAAAAGGAATACCGGAAAAACTTACATTAATTCCAATTAACAATGAGAAAAGTAAATACTTTACTAGAAGGATCACGCGTTCTTTGGAGAAAAATCAAAAGAAGAAATACTAGAAACTACGTTATTCTTAATTAACGATAGTGTTTAATTCCCAACCCCAAGACTACTCAACGTCAAGGAATAAAAGGAGAAGGAATCCAAATAAATATTTTCTTTTATTGCTGTCAGAAACGAGGGAGATACGGATAGTAACAGATTCGAAACATCGAATGAGTAAGTTAAACAGTGTAAGCTTGAACGACGAGAGAATTGAAGTGGCACAGCGAAGACACGCCCGGTAAAGGAGAAATTCAAAGTTCGACAACGAAGAGGGACTTGATGACACAGCAGAATAAGAAAGGAAGGCCTCGAGCCAAAATCATAGTTCGAACGGCTAAATGGCGAGGACACGTTGCTCACACTGCAAATAGAAAACAACCAACAGCAAAATAGCAGAAAGTAAAAATTGGAAATAAAAAAAAATTCAAATTTTCATAACTTTTCAGAGGACTACAAAAAAAAAATAATAAAAATAAACATTATATAAAAGCATAAATAAGAATATCTTCAAAAAAAAGAAAAAAATAGAAGGTAATGGTTAAAGTAATAATAACCAACAAACCATGGACCTCCTCCACCAGGAATCGTAAGGACGAATAACAAAATTATGCTAAATTAAAAAAACGAGGAGGACAGTAACGAGAGGATCAATACGGGAAGGAAGGAAGGACAAGACGGACCGAAGGGTGGATACACATAACGAAAGGCATTGTTTGGTCAAGACGGAGACAACATGGATGAGGTCCTGAAATAGAAACAAGAAAATTAGAAAAAAAAAAAAAATGAAATCGCATCACAAAGAATTATAAGTTTTCATTTAGTGAGCTCAGGGCAATACAAATAAAGAGCTGAAGTTATTGAAAATTCATAAGCTAAAATAAAGTCAAAAAAAATTAAAGGAATTCATTTAAACACAACTAAGAGATCTTAACATAGTCAATAGAACTTCATTAGAAGGGCTTGTTTTCCGTAGTAGACTAATACACTGCATGATGACGGTTTACGCACAAATCCAAGTCCAATAACGAACAAACGAGTCTATCCAGATACGGCTACAAGAAAGCATCAACGCAGGAATCGTGATGAACACATCTTATCTTGGACGAGGCAAGTCGCGCCTAAGTCCGTTGAAATAAAATCGTTAGACGATCCGAAGAATAATTGAAGCTCAACCAATCACTGGGACAGTATAAGAAAAAAAAAAAAAACGGCAAACAAACGACGATCAACTTCATATCGAAGGATTACGCACAGCCAAGTCACGAAGGCGAACCGGAGTCAACCCGGTGAAATCTTAATCAAAGATTGGACAACAAGAACAACAAAAATCTTCTAACTGAATAGCCATCTCTACATCCAAGAGATGGCAGAAGAGCTGATGTTGCTTCCTCGGAGATCGAGCTGAATCTGTCCAAACTACCTATCTTAATTCTTCAAGAAACCTACTAGAACCAAAAAATTTAAATAACATGCCCGCGCGACAGACTATCCGAGTTCCTAGAAATGAAAATACACAGTTACTCCAGGAAAACGAGCCGTTCAATACAACGTCATCTGAACAATGGAAACAAAGAGAAGCGTGAAACTTTTAACAATAGAGTTAACGAGGAACCTCCGAGAAAGAAAAGATAATTAATGAAAATTATATTACTTGTTTAAAAAAAAATAAAAAGATTAAACTATCTTTTAAAAATTAAATCCTTAATAAAGTCAAAAACGCAATAAAACTTAACGGCAAAAAGGTATAGATTTCTCATATTAATAAATCAGGAAAGTACATTTAAAAAAAAAAAAAAACATCATAAGTCGCGACAAAGAGAAAGATGCCATTAACTAGCGAAACCTGTAAGAAAAGACCATTCGGAGAAATATAAGTTTTAAGAAACGCGGATTTGGCAAACGATGACGAGAGATGGTATCGAAACGATTCCAATAAATGGATTAAGGAATACTTAAGAACTCAAAACGCTTAACTAAACGCTTTGTCGGGAAAATTAATAAAATCAAAAAAAAACCTCAAGCGATCAACAGGAATTCTCCCCGGGAATAATAACCAAAGACGAGTGATGTCCTAATCAATGTCGTAAGACATGGAGGCTCACGCTCTTTAACGGTAATTAAAATAAATCCCGAGAAAGAAAAAGACAATTGACGCGAAGAAAATTTGAAAAGTTTAACTTCCCGAGCGAAATATCATTAACCAACAAACTAACGCTAACCGAACGCGTCGAGTAATCCCTTTGAAAAACTCAAGGAGGGGGACCACAGTAACCTCCGTTAAAAAATAGTAAAGCGTTTGATCAGTAGTATCCATACCGTCGAACGTTGGAGTGTCAATAGTCAAAGGAAAAAGGTACATGCGGCCGACACCAGGAATACCGACGAGGTGCGAAATAACAGAAACACGACGTCGGAAGGGATCGCGTAGAGTGACTCCACAAGGGAAGAAGGAATTTTTTACGTACTAGGCTCAATTAAAAAAAAAAAATATTCTATTAAAACAGGGAAGGTAGCGGTACGTTACAGTTGGCAACTAAGATTTCTGCTTCTAAAATTGTCCATCTGAACGGCATCTCTGATTACATATTTAAGGGTTACTTACCTGTCAGCAATTGTGCAGCCTTTACAGATCCTATTAAACGTTTCAACGGCCACAGGTACCTAACCCGGAGCTTGGAAACTTGTTAATATAATTCCCATACCCAAATCCACCATGCCCCAGTCACCGAATGATTTTAGACCGATCTCAATTCTCCCCTTTCCTGCAAAAATTTTGGAAACATACGTTGCGAAATACCTCGCATCATTTATTGACTCTTCGCTACCTGATGAGCAACAAGGGTTCTGGAAGAGCAGATCTACCTCTGCGAACTTGGCTTGCTTATTGCATTATTTAGTTTCTCATATTGATCAGCGGAATCAAGTTGATGTTGTATATCTTGATTTTTAGCAAAGCCTTAGACAACATCAACACTCGCCTTTTGTTTTATAAGCTCGATGAGGTTGGTCTCTCAACGAGAAAACAACTTAAGAAAATGTTTGCCTCGCTCCTTACCGAGCGGAGCTTCATAATTAAGAATATGGATGGTGCTTATGCAATTGGGAGAATCCGTAGTGGAGTCCCTCAGATCAAGTAACACTATTATTGTTCAATCTTTTCACCGCTGACATTGTTACCCAAATCAAAAACACTCAGATCAAGGCTCTTCTGTACGTGGATGACTTGAAGTATATTCTGTTATATAGTTGGGAGGACTGCTACAGAATGTCTACAGCACTGCATAACATTGCCCTATGGGCCGAGCGGAATGCGCTATCCTTAAATGCTTCTAAAACTTTCTGTATATCCTATTCCAGGAAAGTTACGAACTGTTTGTAAGATTACACATTGAATAATTACAAAATCCAACGCCGCATCTTGGTAAGGATGTGGGTGTGATTTTTAACTCTAAATTAACTTTACCAATCATCTGGAATCTGACTAGGAAAAAAAATAATAACCAATTTACCTGTGGATATGATATCAGCAAAACACAAGAAGTGATCCGCTTTTCCACAACAAGGTTTTATTTTGTTTTTATCTGGAATCTGTGTTGGTAGAAATTAGTAGGCGTTTGGGTCTTATCAAATGTCTGGCCAATTACTTTACCAAACCTAAGACGTTTCTTACTTTACAAATCAATAGTTCTTTACAAAATTCTTTATGCCCCCTGGTTCTGCTATTCAAGTAACATTCAATTACTCGTCATTTACAAGTTAAGGCCCGGATTCACAAAAATGTCGTTATTAACGACGTCGGTAAATTTTGCAATTTTACGATTTGTCTTAAATGCAATTCACAATATGCGCCGTTAGCCTTCTTAAACATAACTACGAGAAAATAGTAGTCTGATTTCGAGAGTACGGAAATGGCGTCTTTGTTTGCTTGAAAACAGCCAATAAGAAACCCGACTACAACGGAAGTAAGGAAAATGGACAAAATTCGAAAGCGAATGCAACAATTTACTTCTTCGGAATTACGGTTGCGAAGTACGAAAAGAAAAATAAAAAGCACTTTTTCTAGAAATATCAAGTGCTAAAAAAAAATAGAAATTATTTATATGAAAATATCAAATGCTGATAAAGAAGCGTTTGATGGAAAGAAATTATTCAAAATTCAATACCTTATGACCGGGAGGCGGGAACGATTGAACAAGTGGGCATGAAGTGGGTTTCGCAAATTTGCTCTTCCATTTATATATCGACTGAGCCTCTCGGTCAATTGAAAAACCACATCCTCAGAAAATCTACGGTATCGAATATACTCGATTACTGATATTTCATCAATCTGAGTCACGATAATCGAAACATTAGAATACAACGTCTTTCGTCGTCGTGTCCAGGCTTTCCGCCATTTTAAATATTTTGTAACGACGTTTTCGTTTGCGACAGGTTTTGTGAATAACAATAAACGTTGTTAGACGCCGCAACGACGTTGTGGAATAGTCTAAAAGATCATTCCGTGTTAGGTTCAATGAGCACAGGAGGTCGTGGATCAACGGAGACCACAAGTCAGCCTTTTCAGAACATGCCCTCACCAACAATCACAATTTCGGTCCCATCCAGGACATCATGTTTGTGGTGAAGCTCATCAAAGATCCACGCAAAATCCTCACGTATGAAGCCCTTGTCATCAGAAAATACCTCCTAGGGATAGGGGAAAGATACTCAACAACTAACTTAATTTCGAGAAGAATCCTTTACTCGACACGATCAACAAAATCATACATTCTGAGATGAATAATATCAACGAAGAAGAGCACCCAACATAGATTGAATGTTTTCTCACTCTCCTGTGTCAGTTTTTTGTTTATGTAGTTTAATTTTCCTTATTATTCTTTTACATTTCGATGTTTTTATTTATTTTCCTTGGCTATTTTATCAGCCCTTTTACTAAGGTGACCAGACGTCCCGGTTTTTGACTTTGCCCCGCTTGAAAAAATATCCCGGATTTGTCCCGCGTTGTCCCGTTTTTCTTCTTCCCGGTTTTCATCTTATTTTATTATTTTATAAACAGTTTTAAATACTTCTAAAGATTTGGAGCTACACAGATGGATAGGATTTAAAACAATACCTGAATGGGGAGATGTAGAACGCACTGCATGGTTCATTACTAAAAGTTTTAGTAAAACCACAGCAAGCATTCGGTTTGCTGAAAACGCTTTATTTGATGATTATACTTACCTGAAGGCAATACATAACTGCGGATAAAATTCTGAATGGATCGCTAATAAAACGTTGTCAGCAGACAAGTGGGTTAAGATCTTTTTACATTTTGAAAAGAACCGCGTTCCTTATTCTAATTTTTTAAACTGGCGGAATTTTTTTTTGTTTACCTGGAACTAATACACTCACAGAAAGAGTATTTTCGCACATGAACAATGTCTTCAGCTAGGTGTGAAAACATTGAAGGCTTTACTAATCACTAAGATTAATTGTGGTCGAAGTTGTGTTGAATTCGAGAAAAGATCTCTTGAAGGACATTCATAGTTCTAAGTTCTAAGAAGTACTAAATTATGTATGGATTTTATTTTAATAAAAGTTCAATGAAAAAGTTCTTCGTTTGTGTATTTTACTTGCTTTGAACTTTGATAATCATAGCACGTCACTTCCGGTCAAATCCGACTTCATTTGACGTAACTCCGGTACACGGCCATATGCATTCACTTCCGGTTCCGGTCATCGCGGTGTGTCCCGGTTTTACCTTTTGAAAATCTGGTCACCTTACTTTTACTTTATTTTCCTCGACTATTATATCAGCCATTTACTTTATTCATTTTCCTTGGCTATTATATCAGCCCATTTCTTTATTGTCGATATATTAATTTTTCCAATTTTCCTTGGCTATTATATCACTGTTCTTTGTACACAATATCGTTCTTCTTAATAATACAACCAATCATGTATATTTTTCCCTTTATGTATAGCGGCCTCGGTGGCTCAGTGGTTGCGTGGTCGCATCTGATGCCCGAGGACGCGGGTTCGACCCCGGCCGAGGACGACGAGGATTTTTTCAGGGGGAAAATCCTGAGATCACGCACTTCCTTCAGAAGGGAAGTAAAGCCGTTGGTCCCGTATAGTCGTTTGTCGGCTGCACGTTAAAGAACCCTTGCGAGGCAAAAATTTGCGGCCCCGTCCTGAAATGACCATGGCAGTTGAAAAGGACATTAATACCAAACAAACCAAACCCTTTATGTATCCAACCTACCGAATTTGATTCTAACTCCACCAATCTGAGTGCGTCCATTTTTTTTCTAATGTGGAAGACCTCTTTGGGTTAGTCAGGCTTTTTGCCTATTTCAGTGTATTTCATGTGGTAGGGTGAGCTTCGTGAAAGCACTGCTTTCGTCCCACCCGAAGAAATGTATACTTTACTGTTCGATTGTCGATTGTCCATTGCCAAGGTAATATACTCCTAGTTCAGACAATCAAATTTCCCTCCGCCAAGAGAAGGCAATTTTCTTATGTCATACTATGGATGATCCTTGTGGGTACATCAGGCTTCTTTTCTAGTTCAGTGTATTTCCTTTGGAATATGATTATGAAGGGTGAGATTATAGAAGCTATGCTTCAAGTTCCACACGAATATCGATACACTGCACTGTTCGATTGTCGATGCAGCAGGACGAGCTCGATATTGATGAGCTCGACGAGCTATTCTCTGGGAATATCCCAGTGGTAATGGCGGAGACTTGAATGCTAAGCACTCACAGTGGAACTCCAAACGTCATAATCAGAACGGTGTCATATTATATGGAATATATACAGAGCAAAACTGATATCATTGCGATAGGTCCTGTAAACGATACGTATTACTGTGATCACTCGTCTACAAGTGATGTCCTTGACACTGTGCTGCTGAAAGGCTTCTATAAGCCATTCGATATTTTTACTGTTGACGATTTATCTGAATTTTGAAAATATAAATATTGACTTCAGAGAACAAATGGGGCTTAAACAAGACTGGAAACTTTTCAGAGATCTTCTCAAAAATGACAGTAATCTACTCAATAACGTGCACAAAGCGGAGGAGATAGACATAAATGTTGAAAGGGTCACTAATGTATTATTGATGCCATCAATGCTTGTGCTTCTCCAGCAGACGTGAAACGGCCTGATCATCTCGATCTAACTCCAGCAGTCAAGTATCTAATAGACCAAAGAAACAGGGCAAGGAGGCAATGGCACCGAACACGAGAGCCTTGGCTTAAAACCAAATATAATCGACTTACGAGAAGAGTACATGATGAAGTAAATAAACTTCATAACGAGAGATGGAATGAGAAGGTAAAGAGTTTGTCAACCCAGGACAGGTCTAATCTGGTGCATGATTCGAGCCTTGCAAAACAAAAAGGGCATGAACATACCATCGCTTTTAGACACCAATGAACATTTTATAACTAATGACCAAGACAAAGCACAGCTTATTGCTGAAGGAATGTTTATCACTAAGAAGAAAAAGAGAAATCTTGACTCCTTAAAGTTATATGGCAAATATTTGGAATGGGTTAATAATTATAGATATCTTGGCGTTGTTATTGATTCAAAATTATCATGGAATATGCATGTGGCTTATGCGATGAACAAGGCCAAAAAAGCAAAGTTTAGCTTAATTGCTCTGTTGGGTCGTAACAGTGCCCTCAGTGTTGATAACAAACTACTGTTATACAAAATGACTGTTCGTGTCATCTTGCTATATACATGTCTGTCTGGGCTACAATTTGCAAGACAAGATGGAAGGAGCTCCAAACTTTTCAGAACATACGCTAAGGATTATTGCACAATTAGATAGGAGAATTGCTCGCAGTTACTCCATTCATAATGATTTTTATATGACCCATGTTGGGAAATATGTTCAAGAGCTCATGAAAACCGTGTGCCTATTATGGTAAATCATGGTAATGATCTAGTCTCTGGCATTCTTGGTTTGGTTTGTTTGGTATTAACGTCCTTTCAACTGCTATGGTCATTTCAGGACGGCGTTATAGGGGCCGCAAATTTTGCCTCGCAAGGGTTCTTTAACGTGCAGCCGGCAAACGACTACACGGGACCAACGGCTTTACTTCCCTTCCGAAGGAAGTGCGTGATCTCAGGATTTCCCCCTGAAAAACCCTCGTCGTCCTCGGCCGGGATCGAACCCGCGTACTCGGGCATCAGAGGCGATCACGCAACCGCTGAGCCACCGAGGCCGATCTCTGGCATTCTAAAACATTCTCTTCATAGAAAAAGGCACCGTAATCCAAGACATATCCTTGATGTCAATTTTGGGTATTAGTGGGTTTCATAAGTTTTTTTCGTTTTTTTGTGGCTTACTATGTGATATATTCCTAGTTCAGACAATCGTCAATCAAATTTCCCTCCACCAAGAAGAGGCAATTTTTTTCTTTCATACTTTGGATGACCTTTGTGGATACATCAGGCTTCTTTTCTAATTCAGGATATTTCCTTTGGAATATAATTATGAAGGGTGAGATTATGAAAGCTATGCTTCAAGTTCCACACGAATACCGATACACTACACTGTTCGATTGTCGATTGTCAATCTGTAGTCGATCTTTGCTCCTGAAGATGAGATGTTTCTCGATACGCGTTGAGCACCTAATAAAGACGCTACCATCAGTTGCTAATATCAGATTGCTAATACCAGACCTGTTCCTTTTTCTTATTTCATCATCCAGCAATATAGACCAGATATGCAACTACGAAATGTTGTCGATAAGTGGCTAACGACGCTTTTGTGAATCCGGGCCTAAATTATTCAATTTTAATACTTTCCTTGCTTGTATTATGAAAATTCCCGACAAAGCCTCCCTGGTTCCCTTATTTAATTTGCAGCATGTTCTTAGCAAGGTATTTTTTTAATATTTTGATCAAGATGATTAATGGGAGAATTTCCTTCCCGCAAACCCTGGATTTAATAGAGTTTCGTACTTCGAACTCTCTAAGAATGGACCAGTCATTGATTTTTTTGGGCAAAAGAAGGACAAATGTAAAGAATCTTGATCAAGCTTTTAAATTAATTGATTTTTATAAGAATTTCCCTTTATTGGATATTATTACTGACAAAGTCGTCTCTTATTCAGAGACTAGCAGGCTCAGCAATGCTTCGCTATTGTTATATATGAGCGCCTAAAATCAACTAATGAAGCGCCATCTTTTCACTTTTCTACGAGCTGTACTAAGGTGAACATACTCCAAAAACTTTAAATTAGGATATCTATTTCATCAAAATCGGCTCACGAGAAGAAAAAAAAGCCTATATTGCCCCAAGCTACGCTCAAATTACCTGTGAAAACCCCATGAAAATTCGTCAAGTAGTTTTGGAGATTAGCGTGTTCAAACAGGCAGACAAAGTTTTTTAAAATGGTCTTATTGTATTCTGTTACATCATCCGCAATCAGATTTAGGCAAATATTTTCAATGTACAGACACGACGGTTCTACAGTTTTATTATATGTATAGAAGAAGAAGAAGAAGAAGATACTAGGCATTTTTCCCTGCTGTTGTCCAATTAATTTTAACGTATTCTCTTTTACCATTTTTTTCTCACTCGATTTTTCTTTTTCTTATTTGTTTTAAGTCTTTTCTCATCAACCCCGTTTTGGGCCTCGGCCTGTTGGAAGGGGGAGGGGGCAACAGGTGACTTCTTCAACCCTGTTCATCGGTGGGTTGGTCCTTATTGTTGCTACATTATTATTAAATGTTATTAGTTAATTAAATATAAGTAGAGTGGAGCTTTTGTCCACCTTTTCTAGTAAGATAGTTTTTGTCCTATTCATTGCGATCTGATACGCAATACGTTTTAAGTCCTTTATTATTTCGTTACAGTTTCATTTTCGTGGTATGGGATACTTATTTTATGCGTGGCAGGACTACTTGTCATCATCTTTATAGCCGTTTTCCTTAGATATTATCGCAAAAGTAAACTATCCCTGTTAAAGTTTTTGAGAGGAGAACAAAGTCCCAGCGACGAACAAGCTCGTTCTGCGGCTTTTAAGCGTCAAACCAGACCCACGACAACAGTCCCAAGACAAGAGCTGTCGACCTCTCTCACTGAAATCTCGTGGCAGCAACTACAAATACGAGGCCAGCATTATACTCGATGCGAGTATCCTGCACAAGCACCGCGTATCGTTTACAATAGCATATACATCATAAAGTCAGAGACACATCAACCACCGCCACCGTATATGCCATGAAGACAGAAGACCATCTTGTCGACGATTCTTTTATACGTAAGTCTACAATCTTAGATCAAAAATAAATTCCCTGTCTCTTGAATTTTACTACTCATATAACTATAAAACCATTTAAACGCAGAAATGCTTAAAATACACATGTACATCAGCAGCTAAATTATTCGGATTTTGACTATCAACTGTTTTAAATTAATAATCACAATATGCAATACAGATAAAAGCATATTTATAAAACATGAATAAAAATTCTATACATTATCACAGTATATAGGCCGCCTTGCCAAAATTTTTGGGGGACTTGTCAAATTAAACATCTAAACGAAATTATACCAGTGTCACAGATTTTTGAACTGCTTGAGAAGTGGCTACAGGGAAGGAATGAGTATTTCTAATAGCAAACGTTTATATTCAATTGAAGACCTCAATAACTGATACAAAAAATAAATTAGAATGGCAGAATGGTACATTCGCACAGGCCTACCACGAGATGATGATACGGACTCAAAAAAGAAAATTGCATTTTTCAATAAGAGGAAGCGGTTCATGTCGTATTTATTGTGTTAGGGGCGTTGAAATGAATGCTTCTGCCATTTCTTCATTTTTTAGAAAAACAAATTAATTTTTCTAAAAAGATTTAGCCCATTTCCATAGAAAATACGTCAATGTATAGTTTAAGAACCCCATTAAATATGAATTAATTAAAAAAAAATTGTCTGGAGGGGGGGGGGGGGGGGGTTTGTGGAAAAAAAGTCATTTACAAAAAAAAATCGCCTTAATGAAAAGAGTCCGTACATGTCGAGTTTATTGAGTTCGGTTCGCTGGTTTGAACGCTACAGCCATTTTTTAATTTTTAGAAAAAAAATTAATATCTCTAAAAAGGCTTACCCAATTGACAAAGTATACGTTAAAGCACAATTTACCCTCTAAGTACATATAATTTTTATTTGGCTCTGCATTTTGCAGTTTCGGAGGAGTTACTGCACATACGTAAATACATACGTACAGACGGAAATTTTTTTTTCAAAATTTCAACATGTCTTTTCGAATCATGAGTTTTTAAGTCGAATTCAGCCAAAAATAAATTTGAGTTTCTGAAACGAACACGTAGGTCTTCATTCTTAGAGAGTGGTAGGCCAATAAAATGATAACGAAACAAAAAACCAAGGAGGATATAAAAAATTAGCGAAAGCGTTAGGTACAAGGAAAATGGGCCTCTTGATGCTTTCAAAATGGGGGCGGGGGGGGGGGGGGGGGGATGAAGAACAAGTGAGAAATAAAGAAATGGTAAACAATTGGAGTAAAAGCCTAATTTTTAATCCTCTTTATTTTCTTTTTACCACTCTGTCCTCAGTTTTTTAAAAGAATTGAATTTTCTCGAAGGTAGTTTTTATAAATGGAAAAGAACTGTCTCTTCTTTCGTTTCTCATCTTTTCCGATGGAGTGACATACACGCCATACGTTGCCATCCGAAAAGTGTTAATAGTTTCTAAAGACCACGTGACCGCTACTCCCACAATTGCGACCCTCACTGGGATAATCCGGCCCATCCTTCCCTAGAGAAATCTTTACATATCTTGATAATTTGCAAGCCCCATCCTCACCATTGGATTGAGTTTATTCTTCACCAAACAAGAAATTAAGCCTCCCGAGGAAAGTATTGGAAAGAAGCGGAAGTTCTGAGTTCATCAATTTTTAACCCCTTCATCAGCAATTTTTAACCCCCAATTTTTTTATCAAAAAATTTATTTTCTAGAACTTAATATTTAGAAAGTATAAAATAACCCTATGTTCTTAACTTTCTCATTATTTTCGATCGAATGATATATCACACGATATATGTTGCCATAGTTCTAAAGACCAAGTGACTGCCAACCCCACAATTCCGACCCCAGTGGGACAAGTTGGCCCAACCTTCATAGGAATGTAGATTTTATTAAAGAATAAATCGTTAAGGAACGACATAACCAAGTACCGAAAGGCTAAACTAGACCATTCGCGGAACCATATTTTTCAACTGCCCTATGTTAAAAGGGACTATAATGAAAGTTTCTAATGGACTATAATGATACCATTAAACGACGTACCTTCGAACCAATTTGGATTATCATTAATTTTACCTTATATTCATTTATGACACATCATACCAAGTTGTTCGATATACAACATGCCATATCTTAGCATTGATAGTTCCAATGAACCATAATGGTTCCACTAAACCAGGTGCCTTTGAAACAATTTCGACTATCAATAATTTTACGTTAAATTTATTCATGACACACCATTCCAAGTACCGGTAGGTTGATATATTACATGCCATATCTTATCATTGACAATTTTTTATGGTGTCATACGGGTACCATTAGAGCACATGCAATTGTATCGATTACAACCATTTTCAAAATGCTTCATTCGCGGAACCATATTTATCAATTGGTGAAAATAGTAATTAATAATCGCTTCTATCTCGTCATTACGATTTGTTTGATGTATTACTTACTATATCTTACCATTGAAAATTGCTAGATAGGGTGTGAAGGTACCATTTGTGCATGAATTATTGAATCGATTTAGATAATATTTGTGATTGGTTCGTGCCATGGACCATATTCATTGACTGACGAAAACAGATTTTGAAAATCTTTCATAGCCTTGGAGGAGTTAGAGTTACAGACAGACACGTTTTGCCATACTGATAGATAGCATAAAGCACCTTTCGGTATTTAATAAACCATTAAGGAATGACACAACAAAGTACCGAAAGGCTAAACTAAGGGTGTGCCTAAAAAGTCCGACCGGTCAAAGCCCGTCACAAAGCTCATTTTGGAGCCACCAGTGACTGACTCGAAATTTCGACTATGTCCGATCGACGCGGGAACGACGCAGGCATACGTAGCTGACTTTATTCATTTTAATTTTTCTCCCGATTCGCACCACTCTCGATTCATAACGCGACCGGTCGCGTTAATTGCGACCGGAGTCCAAAGCCGATCGTGATTAGCGCGACCGGTCGCGTTTTGAACCGTTTCCGGAGAACATTTAAAATGAATAAAGCCAGTTACGTATGCTTGCATCGTTCCCGCGACATAGTCAAAATTTCGAGTCAGTTACTGGTGGCTCCAAAACGAACTTTGTGACGGGCTTTGAACGCTCGCGACCGCTCGGACTTTTTAGCCACACCCTAAACCATTCGCGGAACCATATTTTTCAACCGCCCTATGTTAACATTGCAAGTTTCTAATGAACCATAATGATACCATTAAACCACGTACCTGTGAACCAATTTGGATTATTAATATATATCTTCGTATTACTTAATAAATCCTCGTATTACTTAATATATCTTCCCATTGAAAATTTCTAGGTAGGGTCGTGAAGGTACCATTTGTGCACGTGCCATGGACCATATTGAACCGATTTAAATATTTGCGATTGGTTCGTGCCATGGACCATATTCAACGACTGACGAAAACGGATTTTGAAAATCTTTCATAGCCTTGGAGGAGTTACGGACAGACAGACAAACACGTTTCCCCTCAGGGATAGCATAAAGCACCTTTCGGTACTTAACTCGTCAATGGTCTGTGATGGTTTCATCCTATCCCATACCTCAGCTGTTCAAATTATTGATGAAAAATAGGAAAGAAAAATCCACAGCCTGGATACGAACCAAGATTCCTGGTTCGAATCCAGGTTGTGGAGTTTTCTTTCCTATATTTCATCAATAATGTAGATTTTGTCTAGAGGAGTGTGCATATCGAATTTCACTTTTTTACATTTCTAAATACCATATAGATCATTTGTTCCCCTCTAACACCCAGTGGGCCAATCAAAACCAAACTAAATAGTCAACGTACTCATGCCCATAGTAAGCTACATTCCGAATTTCAACCTTCTATTCAAAAAATGCAGGAATTATGAAGGAGACGGACGGCCATTGTGAAACCAATAAGTATTTCCAAATGATCAAATATCTAATCAAGTTACGATAGAAATGCTGAATTTATTGACTCCATCCGGAATTCCACCACATATCCTACACATTAAAATAGGAATGATTGCCATGTAAATAAGAAATTTGAATCCAAAAAAAAAAGATTTTGCAATGTGGAACTCGCTTAATAGTCACATCATGTCATAGACATTTAATTCAAGCAAAAATTGTAAATGAGGCAAATAGAAATGAAATTGTTATAATTCCAAGAATCGATTTGAATTCAAGTGATTTCAATTTGCCTTTCGTACTTAAAAGACGTCAATTTCCAATTATTCCTTCTTTTGCTATGACTATAAATAAGAGTCAAGGACAATCGTTTTCTCATGCAGGGTTTAATTTTAAATGAGCCTGTGTTTTCTCATGGTCTGCTTTATGTCGCTTTATCACGTTCAAAATTTAAAAGCAATATAAAAATTTGTATCCATGATATTCCTCAAGAATAAGGGAAATTGATCAAAAATAGTGATAGTGATTTATCGTGATGTTTTGTAATACAGTATGTTGTTTAAAATAAATTGATTTTTTATTTTATTTTTTTCTGATTCGATTAAATAAGACAAATGCAGTGCAAGCATAGTGTCACGTGCATTTTAGTTGCGCAGTGGAATATTGTGCTGAGGCTAATTAACAAAATGACACTGGTCAGCCGACATATAGTTAACCCACAAATAAACGATTTAATAAAAGAATTTTGAAAATAAAGGGAAAATATGGGAATACAAAATCACACTTTGATTTCAAATCAATACTTTTTGACTACTTAAATCTGTATATTAATAGGAAGTTAAATACAATACTCCTGGTATTAACAATGCGCTGAGATAAATATTACAGAAACACATACGTAACTTAGTGAGTAAATTGAGTAATTATACCTCTTGACTAAAAGCTTAAGTATCTCAATCCAAGAACAATGCCAATTAACTGAAGAGGAATATTTCTTCCATAATATCTTTTTACCCATAACTATTGACTAAAATTGCTATTATATCAATAATTGGAATGTCTCTATCCAAATTAATTAATAACCTTAAAGGCAAAAATACTTAATTTAAACCAAAATGTCTCAGTCCAAAATATTAAAAGTTACAGTTCTGAATGAACGACATAAACGTCAATTAAGTCTGATAATGTATTGTCACCATACAATTAAACACTTGATCCTAAAATAAAGCGACACAATATAAGTGTGAATAAATATGGGCCTGAATATTCAAAAATGCAGTTTCAAAATTAATAGCACACATGGTTCCGAATTTAAGTCTCTACCAGTTCTAATTGCAGTCTTAAATAATAAAGAGAAATAGCAAAATTTACACTGGCACACTATGCTACTTAAACAACACACGGCGAATGAGCAAGTACAGTAGCTACCAAAAAAATTTGCACTTACCGCCAGTGACAAATGGAGTGTGTTTAATTTTTGCGCCGCCAGGTGCGCGAGATTTTGGAATTACCCACTGGCCAAAGGTAGAGTCCGCAAAATTCCGGCTTTTAGTGACAACTCGCCGTTGAATCATGGGAATAAGTTTATTTGAAATAATTCTTTGTTTTGTTTCTATAATAACTATCCTTTTAACTGAAATAAAGAAAAAAAAGTGAAGTATAAAAAATAAATTGAAAAAAACCCAATAATTTTTAGAATTCAAATTAATATGTTTCGGATTTGTTTAGAAGATGACGGCTATTTTGGTTTTATGACAATAGATGGCAACGGTTAACCTGGTAATTTCCCCTCTTTTCGCCATCTTCATTGTATGGGTCACCTCGGAAACCTCGTCTTTATTCTCCTTTATTGTGATGTCAGAGATTATGTCACATAAGCAGTAAATATGATAAGAGATGACATAACAGTTCCAAGGCGATCGTCACGTGATGATATATTAGATTACATCTTAAAATGAAAAATTATTAGATTTATTTTCATTTATTTTTTTATACTTCACTTTTATTTTCTTTATTTCGGTTAAAAGATAGTTATTATAGAAACAAAACAAAGAATTGTTTCAAATAAACTTATTCCCATGATTCAACGGTGCGTTGACACTAAAAGCCGGAATTCTACGGACTCTACCATTGGCAAGTGGGTAATTCCAAAATCTTGCGCACGTGGCGGCGCAGAAATTAAACACGCTCCATTTGATACGATGCGGTAAGTGCAAATTTTTTTGGTAGCTACTGTACATCACTTATCGTTCACAAATGGAATTTTACAAACTACGTGCTTTTTATTTTCGTAACGGATACAGCCTCTTAGCTTGCCTCTGCCAGCTTTAATGCTCTTAATTAAGCTTCCGTTTTGAATTGGGAAAGCAAAGCTTGACAATTCCTTGTTTAATTACAACAGGGTTCAGCTTGTATAAAAACTTGCTCACGCAAAGTTATATACATAGCAACATAACTTTCTTACCGTTTTTAGTAGAAGCGTCCCATTTGGCTTCTCGTGTACGCATATAGTCCTCGTGGAAAGGTGCCCAAGCAACGAATGAATTTCAAGGAGTAGACACTTGCCGAATTTTCCTGCTTTAGATTCTCCTGCCAAAACCTGAGTTCCAGGCACGTAATGTGGCTCACTGTCACCGTACGAATCGGAGGGGGAATCCTAGGGTCCTCGTCGTTGACTACAACGACCCGTTCGTTCTCACGCTCGAGAGAAACCTTTTCGTCGCCATTTTCCTCCTCGTTTTCGCTTCGTCCGCTCGTAACGGCCTCCGCTGTTTTCTCCTCGCTGGAAACCTTCGTCGGAGGTTTATCCGAGCTATTCACGTTGCCGCTGCTGAAAGGAACGCCTCCATAGACCGCTTTGGCTTCGGTCCCTTCCTCCTCCTCCTTTTCTTAACAATCGAATCTCCCGCTCTCTTTAGATTATCTCTCTTTAGAGAGAGTGGCCATACGGTGATACATTCTGATTGGCTATTGAAGTCACATGGTGCGATCCACCATGTTTCGTCCATTTCTCCAGCCAAAACCTACATGGATTAAGAGATAACTCTTAATCCTTGCCTCTTAATCCTTGTAGGCTATGCTCCAGCGATAACTTGAAGCTAGTAGAGCCGTGCGATGCTTGAAACATCACGACATCGATGTTAGCATCTATATCAGAAAAACTACTCAGTACTTAATGAGAAAGCATTGTAGTTTTTTTATTTCTTTTTAAATTTATAAATTCATTTATGTAGAATAGTGGATTCTTTTCTTCTGTTGGCGTTAACAATAAAATAAAATAAATTAATAAAATGAATAAATAAATAAAATAAAATTAACAAGATGAAAGAACTTTTTTATTTGGATTTTTGGATTAAAACTAAAAAAACAGCAAATCAAAATTGTTCTACCAAAGGGGTGGGATGATCATTTAAATATAGAATTAAATAATACTGAACAAAATTGTTTAACATTGCTGGATGTATTTTATTAAATGTGAATAAAAATAATAAGGTATGCAATAAATGTATCAGTTCAACTGGATCAAAGAATCACTCCAATTATGCCAAATTTGTAATGCTAAAAGAATTTAAAAAATGAATTTCTATTCTATATTAACAAAAAATCCTTTTGAATATTTCTTAACTAGGGAAAAACTATTTAGACAATTGGAAAAAATCTAACAATGGGTTGTTTCCCGATTATACAATCGGGTGGGTTCGCTTCTAGTATCAAATAAAAATTGCAAAACAGATTTATAAATTTTCGGTTAAAATTTTCGGGATTAAAAAGAAAGGAATTAGTGATTTCTGATTTAAAAAAATTGAAAAATCAAAGTTACATGTCTAGTAAAAGTGCAGCAATGCATGCAATAATAAAGAAATAAATTCAGGTTTTGATGCCATGAATGATTGGTTTGTATTGTTTTCTATTCAATTATGGGTTATAGCTAGGCTTACCAACTCTCACACTGGCAATTCCGGGAGACTTAGAAATTTGGCCTTATTTCGCTCGAGAATATAGCATAGTATAATGTTATTAGAATGTGTCTGAGTCCGGGAGTGTTGGCAAGCCTAGTTATAGCCTATGGGCTTGTTATGGATTGAGAAGTTTTCTCATTTATTTTTTGTATGTGCTGTTGTGGATATTTACTCATGTTTTATTTTCATTTTGAATGTTGAATCATGTTTTGTTGTTGTTTCAATTAAAAATGTTAACTTGTGTTTTTAAATATAAAAATAATTAAACATTATTGTTTGTTTAGTAGTATTGTTGGTCGTATATCAAAATGTTTAATTATTAGTGTCATTTAATATCTGAAAGTTTGTATGAATCAATTTCTTTTTAATAAATTGATTTGCTGTCAAATATTTAAATAGTAATTTATTTAAACAAGATCGTCTTGGCAACTTAATTTAAAAATTTATAGGAAATAAATGCAATATTTTTAAAATAAACATAAAAGTAGATCAGGATAACTGGTTTAAAGCAACGAGATAGAATACATCTCGTTGGTTTATAGACTGCAGTGTTTAAAGTTGGACGAAATATGGCGGTGATTTTTGCCATTGCCACTCTCTCCTCTTTCTAGGCTCTCTAGCTCTCTTTAGAGTGCCTTTATAACTAGAGTGTGGCCATACGCGGGACAGTTTTCTGTTGTTTGTTCATTGTCACGTGCTATTTTCCGCCATGTTGTGTCCAAATTAGCATAGCGTTGTGTGGAGATAAGACTGTTTTTTGTAATTTTAAAAGATTTTAAAAGAGTTTAGTGACCAAAAATTCTTTCCTGTAATGCAGTAGGGTGTTCAAATAGCTCTGAAGATTGTTTTATAATGAAACGTTTTCCTCGCGATCCAGAAAGACGATCGATTTGGGCCGCGAAGATGAAAAGAGTCAAGTGGAAACCTTTGGACAACAGTTGCCTTTGTGGGGTTAGTAAAAATCAAATGTCTCGATATATCTTATTTATTCTACGATAATCGCCTAAAACACCTAAATTTGTGAGATCGTATTATACAAGAGGATAATATTAGCGCTGCAATGACTGGCGGGTGTGGTGGCGGGGGGCGGGGGGGTCAAGCGAACTTCGGGCTGACGGAGTTCAAACGAAATTAGCGTTTAATGTACATCACAGTACATTAATTAAACAGTATATACAATATTCAGTTCATTAAACAGTATATTAATTCACTTTTTGTTTGAATTTCCCCTCATTTAAAGCTAAAACGAAAGTAATTTCTCAAAAGGATGGCAACTTCAAAACTGCTCTGATCTGACAAAGTTGCATTTTGTTCTGTTACTTCTTTTCCGATCATAGGAGAAAGAAGTTATAAGTATTGTTGATTTTAAAGTGACTTTTTTCTGATTTTTAAAAGAAATATTTTGATGAAGGTCAGTGGGAAAAAGAGAGTTGACGGAAAAATTGTTGATGTTAAAAAAAAGAAACTTATTGTTGAAGAACAGAAAAAATGTACAGGAAATTATGATAGCAAAAGTACGGCAATGCATACAAAATTGTCATGAAATTAACTTTTCGGTTTTACATATTTAAAATTTCATTTGTATTTTGTTGTTGTTAAATTTAATTTAAAAATCAGTCAATAAATTAGCCTTTTTTTTTTCCTTATAAGCTTATCTATTTTATTTCGTTTTTTTCAGTAATGAAAAATTATCAATTTTTTTTAATAATTTCTTAATTTATTCTTTAATTATGTAATGCTTAATAAAAATTTTGATAAGGTGGATATTCATTTTATTAACAAAATTGTGACTGATAATTAAATGAAATAATAAATGGGAAGAAACATAAAATGGGAAAAAACAAAAAATAAATTTTAATTTACATATTTTCAGTCTATTTTTTCTTTAATATTTAAAAGTGGACTTTTATTTTCGATTTATTGATTCACTCCATTAATTCGAGTTTTTTTTAATGCCAAAAGAGCAAAATTTCTTGTTTCTACTACACTAATCTATAGACAGATTGGACACAACATGGCTGTCTGGCTTCTCATGGCCACACTCTGCTTATAAAGGCACTTTAGCTCTCTTTTCCTTGTAACGCCCTCTGTTGCCAAGACGATCTTGTTTTATTACAGCGACGTTCATTTCGCTGTAAATCCGAGCGAAGCGAGACCAACAACTAGTTTTTTTAATAATTTTAGAGCATCGTTTTCAGATTAATATATGATTTTATAAAACTAAAATGCATTTCCCCCTCATATTTTATTTTGAAGTCCATAAAGTAAATTAAAGAAAAAAGTAATTCATTTTAGCTTCAATTTGACGTATAATTCAATTAGCTTCAATTCTCTTCGACGAAAAGAACCAGAGATATGCTTCGTTTTATGTGATGAGATGCGCGAAATTTTGATAACTTTGATTATAAATAAAATCTATTTTTATCTGGCAAACAATGTATGCCTTATGTTTTATCCACTAGAATGCACTGATAAAGTTTGAGAAAAATCGGAGACCCTAAGGTCAATTATCACCGATTTTGTTCGATTTGACGCGGAATGACTCTTATTGAGCTTACTGGAGCATTGCTGTTTTTTCTGGATTTGATTAAAGTCGTCGACCTTCCAGGACGGTTAGCTTATCGAGATACTTATCAAAATCAAAACTCTTTATTTGCTTACCTCTCGTTTTAAAGATTCCTTTCCATTATCGAACATTCAATTCGTAAACAGATCTTTTTCAAAAGCTCATTGATATACCAAAATCCATATTTCGATTGGACTCAACAAACTGGGTGGTGATCAAGATTGGAGAAAAAGACTTTGAATTCGACATAATACAAATGACAGGTAAGTTTATCGACTGCTATCGCCATTCTTGCTCAATGATAAGGGTATAAGTCCATTTTAACGATATCATTAGTTTGAAAATGAAATTCACTAAATTTATTTTAACCCAATAACGCAACAAATAATAATTTAGTGCCAAGGAATAATTTTTAAAAAATATTATTAAACATCAATAACAGATACAAAACCTAAACTAAAATTTAAAAAAATGATATCTTCTTAAAAACTGATGATTTATTCGCTAGCCATTACTGGCTACAGTGGAAAGCCAGTAAGTAAGTTACAAATGGTGATTTAAAAATACTAATTAAGATAGGAATCTGAAACACAGCTAGATTTGTACGTTATTAACTTCTTATTTCTCAGCATACTTCCTGATGTTGTTGATGCATATGTCCAATCGAAATAAATGCGCAATGCTAGCTGCCAAGATGGTTTTTGAGCGGACGAGAAAGGTGAATGTCGCTCTGAAAAAACAAATGACGAGGAGATTGAATATGAAGTGCAAACCTGGCTTAGTTTTCTAACGAGAAGGCATCGAAAGACTATTACGTCGATAGGACATATGCATAACAACATCAAGAATTATGTTGAGAAATAAGAAGATAAAGTATAAAGCTAGCTGTGTTTCAGATTCCTATCTCAATTAGTATTTTTAAAATCACCATTTGTAACTTACTTACTGACTTTCCCCTCGTAATTTTGATAATAACACAATAAAAATTTCCCTCAGTTTTTAATGAAAATAAATATTTTTACAAAATCTCTATAAAATTAAAGAAATAAAAATATACAATATTGAAACAAAGTCTAATTATCTAATAGGCTTCTATTTTTTTAATTATTTCACCAATGTTCATTTCAAAATGAAAAGAGACCTTGCAGTACAACATTGTAATTTAAAACCAACTAGTTTCGGCCTTCATCAGGGTACAAGAGAAATGGGCTAGCAGCCTTACATAATGAGACAGTAAATGATATAAAAACACGATAAACGTTAAGTGACAATGATACAATTCATGGAATCATGTTCATTTCACTCCCTGGAAGGAAAGAATCTGTATATGTACGAGGGGAGATCAAGGTAAATTTGGAAAATGGAATTTATTAAAAAATGAAACGAACCTTAACAAAACCGGTAAAGTTATTTCTCAATTTAGTCTCTAACCTTCTCAATGCTCTTGTCACCTGCATGTAAGTGCCTGGACTCCAAGAGAATAATAAAACATCACAACCACTCACGCACGCTTGGATCGAATAGCGGCCTCCAGCAAATCACAGCCATTATGGTGCCCCGAATCAGACTGCGGATAGCTTCAATGTTTTCGGATAGCCTTCTTTATTCTTTCAGTTCATCTGCATCGAAATCTATAATAATGTACTCTTATCGAAATTTTCAATCCAGTTATAAACTAAAGCAGGGCTTTTCACATTCTGGCTTCATCATACATCTCGATAGATCACTGTCAGGTTTACTCACCTTTAACGCGTAAGAAACGGATGACTGACCCCGCACTTCTATGTGGAGTAAATTTAAGCCGGCCCACAGTATTATTTAATTGTTTTATTTTATAGACATTTTGAAAAATAATTTAGTTTCTTTTAAAAGACAGATGATATCTAATTTCAGTACAGAAAATAATAAATACACAAAATTTCCAGACATTTCATCTTGATACCATTATTCTAAAAGCTGCAGTTATATTTTATAATAAAAACAAAGTTCTGATTTGAACAGTAAAAAAATAAAAACAAAACAAAAACAAGCACGTATATCTTATAAACACATATGCACCACATTTTATATTGTTCTCTATTATTTCGTTACAGCTTCATTTCCGTGGTATGGGATACTTATTTTTTGCGTGGCAGGATTATTTGTCATCATCCTTATGGCCGTCTTCCTTAGGGAATACCGAAAAAGTAAAATATCACTGTTAAAATTTTGTAAAGGACATATTCCAGAAGAAAGTACGGAACAGCCAATGCTAGCCAATTCGCCCCCACCATAACAGTCGTCGACCCCTTTCGCAGAAATCCCGTGGCAGGAGCAACAACGAAAACGATGCCAGTATTTTGCATTGTGCCTGTGTTGTACACAATAACAGCGTCGCCCAGAAGCACTAGATGTATTTTACAATACAGACATCATGCAACGAGAATCTCATAAAAACCGCCAAAGTATATGTCATGAATACAACAGATTTTCAGACAACCACCATGTCGACGACTCTCTCTTTATAAAGGTTAACAAACAAAAATAGATTCTTTCGCTCTCTCTCTCTCTCTCTCTCTCTCTCTTGGTTTTTAGTGTTTATGCAATGTATTTAAACATACATAACAATTATAAAAATCATTTAATTATAAAAATGTTTTATATAAACGTTTATTCTATATCATCATCTAAGTAAGTCAAATTTGACTTCGCTCGTTTATCATGAAAGATAAAATTTTATCACTTGTTTAAATGAATGAATAATCAGAATATGTGATATATAATAAAAATGTATTTATCGAACAATAATAAAAATTTATTCTCTTTATATAACCACTATTGGGTTTAGCCGCAATCATTTACAAAAGTGGGCCACAACTGTTAGCTACCACAGTAATTAAACATCCATTCATACTTGGAATTGGGAAATGCGCTTCGCGGTAGCCTTCTCTCCTATTCTTTAACATGGGAAGACGTTTTTAAAAGTTTTTTGCCGGTGAATTTCGATGACGGAAATTGAATGAAAACGTGACAGCATTAGGCTTTCTCGTTTTCAACGATGTAATTTTTAAACCTGTGCAATTAAAATTCGAAATATGCTTTTTCATGAAATAAGACTAAATTCTAATCAAGCTAAAGGTAGTGGTGTATACTCTCCCATCAAGTCACATATGTGCGTTGGGGCCGTAACTGTTCAGAAATTTAACAAAAAAAAAAAAGATTAATTTGTAAAAGTAATATTTGCATATTTAAACTATAGCATGGATGGCCTGCGCGTTGTAAGCAGATTTATATTGTTCAAATCCTGCGAGAGCGTACTTTCTTCACGTTTTATGCTGTAGTTAAATAGTGTAGAAACAGTTTTTGCATACACATTAATCGTCCAAATGAAAAAATATTCTCTTGTAAATTTTTTCAGACCCAAATAGTATCTAAAATGACTTTTATTAGACGTAATTGATTACTGATAAGTAAATGATTAACTTTTTTTATTTTGATTGCGTTTATTCTCCTACTGCTTATATGATGATTCAAAAAAATGATCAATATTCAAGAACGATTAGTTAATGTTTTATACTTGCATTTATGCAGGATGTAAATATTTTCTGCAGAGCCGAAAATATAAGAAAAATTCCCAGTGCTACAGAACCACAAATATGTGTTCTAACCTCGAAATAATACAGGGTGTTCACAAAATCTCTTTACAAATACAGGCATTTATTAAATAAAATACTGAACATATACAAATTTGAAACTAATTTTATTTTAAGATGTAATTAATAAAGTCTTTTACAGTTATTAAGATGTAATTATTAATAAGCGCACCATTAGTAAGGCGATACTCTATTTCAACGGTGCTGATGGCGTCTATGATCTTTTGCTTCAGGTTAGTGATATCCCGCAACTTTGTTCGGTATATACGATCTTTAACAACCCTCACAGAAAGAAATCCAAGGGCGTGATTTCAGGTGAATGAAGTGGCCAGGAAATTGGGCCATCTCGTCCAATCCACCGACCTGGAAATGTTTCATCAAGGAATTCACGAACATCGAGACCCCAATGTGGCGATGCACTATCTTGCTGGAAAAAGACGTTTGGTTGAAAATTATCCAACTGTGGTGCCACAAATTCAGTTAAAAGGTCACACCTGCAGTTATTGATCTATTTCTTCAAAATGTTATCTAAAATACACAAAACAATAATTAATAAAAAGTTTAATAGTAACCGAGTATCTATACCAAATTTCATTTTCATATCTCATCAAAAGGTTTTTTTATGATTTTTGAAGTTGTAAAGAGACTTTGTGGACACCCTGTAGGCTTGGTTCATTCTTCTGCTCCCTCTTATATGATTTATAATTAATTCATAATTTACAGCTAATTGATAATCATGTTCTAATGCTCTAATACGAGTTTCCGTATCCTTATGACATAGATGAAGGAATGATGCCAATTTTCCACAAAAGAATATTAATAATCATAAATGTATACCTATAAAGAACTGTGCCATAGTCTACACCCCATTCTGTTAGACAAAGGTACATCTTGATAACAATCACAAGACTTTTAATAAAACCCGGAAGATCAAACGCAAACTTGAGTTTATTCGAAACATCAACGATAAATCTAAGACTAGCAATTTCTAACATCGGTCACACATTACTAACTTAGTCGTTAATAAGTCTTCCACCAATTTTTCCAACAAGGAATTAGACACACTAAACAAGGGGTTTAAATTTGCGGTACCTGACCATAAGGAAGAACTTATATCAATTTTAAGTGATATTTGCGGTGGCTCACAACACCTAGCTAATAGTCAAAATAAGGAACTTTGAACTTTGTGTAGAACTCAACTTTGTAAGAATATCCAACAAACAGAATTAGACAAAAACTCACAGTTGGACTCATACTGATGATGGCTACATGGTAGTTGAAATGTATACATTTATGATTATTAAAATTCTTTTGTGGAAAAGTGGAATCCTTCCTTCATCTATACACAAGTATCCACAGATCATAAGGTCAGTTCTTTTTTATATAGAATTTTTTATATTTTATATATATTTTAGTTCCTAATGGCATTTTATAGTCACTTGGGTGAAATCTATATGAATCTCTATATTGGGAATTTCTTCTATTACGAGGGGACGTCAGTAAGTTACAAATGGATATAGAAATGAAACAAATACGAGTATTGATTTGAAAACTACTTTGATTTCTCCGCATAATCTCCCGTTACATTGAGGCACTTGTCCCATCGTTTCACAAGCCCATCAAAACCAGTAAGATAAAATAAAAAAGTAATCTTTGTCTGAACCAGTCGATGACTTTCCTTACTGCAGCTACTGTACATCGTCGGCCGAAAGATGATCTGTAAGAGAACTGAACAAATGGAAGTCGTGAGGAGCTAAATTAGGGCTACATGATAAGCAGCATGCCCTCGTAATTCCAGAAGACTGAACATGATCTTACTGCCAACAAGACAAATGAGATGCTGAGAAAGTTCCACTGGAAAGTCTTCGAGCTCGGGTTTGTTGGGACGGCCAACAAGACAAATGATGACGGGATCTAATTGGAGGAGATCCATTATCTCCTCCCGATTAGATCTCCTAACCTCGCTTCAAGCGACTTCCATTTTTTCGGACCTCTTAAATATCTTCTTTCGGGTTAACATTTTCCCTACGATGAAGTTGTTCGGTCCTTTTAATTGAAGCGATGATGAAGCTGTACAAAGGGACGTTACTGCCTGGTTCAGGCAGCAGCCCAAAGAATTTTATCTTACTGGTTTTGAGGAGCTTGTGAAACGATGGGACAATGCCTCGATGTACAGCGAGATTATGCGGAGAAATAAAAGTAGTTTTCAAATAAGTACTCGTATTTGTTTCATTTCTATATCCATTTGCAACTTACTTACTGACTTCCCCTTGTATTTTCGGCTGCGCAGCATCTTGCGCACATGTATACGTATAGGAAAAATTAACTAATCGTGTTTGAAGATTTATCAAAGCCATCATAGTCATTACAAATCTTCAAATATAAAGCCAATTTCAAATAATATATTTTCAAGCAATACAGATAATTTTTAAGTATATCTTAAACTAACCTTACTATCTAAGCTACTGTAACGTGTAATCGCAGAGCTTTAAAAGCTGACGCAGTGGAAATAACAGATCACGTGACAGAGGAAGGAAAGTAAATGCAAACACATGTTTATTGATTAATTAAAAATAAGAGTAAAATAAAATAATAGAAGGCAGCAATAAATGACCTAATGCTAAAGAACTCAATCACTTCGATTAAGAAAACAATTATTAAACTTAGCACAAAATAAATTTAAAGCTTCAAATACAAAGCATAAATAACCAATTCACTGGTGAAACGAGTAAGTACTCCGATTCAAGAAAAATACTGTCAACCGTAACTAGATTACTTGGCAAAATGGAAACTTAATACAAAAATATTACGTAACGTAAGCTCTAACAGTTGAAGCGTGGCTGGCTTCACGAATAAACTATTTCCTTTATAGTTAAACACTAAAGCTTAAACGGCAATTAAAGAAATGTACAGAGGCTTACATACTAAATAATGCACACATTAATTCTAAGCAAACACGTGCTAGTCCATAATACATGATAGTTCACAGTTTCGGGAATGAGTAAATTTGGTATCCGTAGTTTGACACAACCGAGAAAATTAAGACATATAAAGAGTCTCCACACTGTTCATCAAAGTCTTAAACTAGCGATAACAGCTATGAACACATTCGGAGGCGAAGCACTAACGTATTCGCACAATCACTAAATAATAAATTAGAACAACAATTAATACTCCGGCTAATATGAAATTACGTGAACACATTTATCAAAGAACAAGATATGAAATTACGTGAACACATTTTTCAAAGAACAAGGATAAGGGCAATTACGGGTATACCAGGGTACCCGTGCTGTTGTACCGGACGAAAGAAAAGCCATAATTTTCACGCAGGTAAGCACTTAGGCCGCAGGGCCATTCACCTCTTACGACCATGCCGGTGTACAGCTCTCGGTCGTAAAAGTCACTGAAAATTGCACATATAATTCGGGCATTATGCCCCACAAACAAGGTGGTACTCACGAGGTGAACTGGATATGGAGTAAAGGTCCTTCGAACCAGTAGAGGAGATCTTCCGACGCCTTCACACGGAACCCTGACTGCGTCATTCGCTTCTGGCCGTCGCTCCGTTAGAATCTCCGCCCGAGAAGCTCGCCTGCGAGGCTCTCCCGTCGGCGGTCGAATTGCTGCATATTCCGGCGTCGTTTCTCCGCCTTCTCCGTAGGGAAAAGTTTCAAGCCTGGGTTGGCTCGAAACGGCATAAAGCTCGCTCGCTTCGTCCAGCCTCGTGTCGTGCTTTCCTCGACCTTTCACTTCAGAAGCAAAGTCCCTTTTCCCTCTACTCCTTCTCCGACGAGGTTTCAAATTTTTCCGCCTCTCACCCGCTCCGCAATCAGGGCTCCCATTGGTCGTTGCGTTTTGATTGCGATGACGACACTCTTTGCGCTCTTCCGCCCCCGCCTTCGAGCGGTAGAATATGCGAGAGCGAAAGTAAACACGAGTGTCGCCGGAAGACGAATCTAGATTCGATTTCCGTGACAGCTACTATGTACTCTGTTATCGTTTTTTTCTGCAAAGAGAATGGACCATATATTTTGAATTTTATGTCTGAACATTATACATTTTACAGTTAAACCTTTTCTGCAGAAAAGTTCTGAGTCAATAAGAAAAATATTTTCTGTATAAGAAAATATTGTTTCGGTAGTATTTCAGCTGAGGACAGGTTACTACATTTGAATATAATCACAATAATTATTTAACGATACTCAAAAGTATTAAAGAGTAAACAAAGAGTGATCTGTAAGGATTTGTCTCCGCCGAACCTCTAATGTTTAAATTATTAATGAAAATAGGAAAGAAAATTCCACAACTTGGATTCGAACCGATGGCGCAGTTGATTAGCGCTTCAGCACGGTGAGCTGAAGATTCCTGGTCCGAGTCCAGATTGTGGAATTTTCTTTCCTATTTTCATCGAAAGTATTGTTCAGAATTGTGTAGGTCAGTGTTTCTCAACCTGTGCTCCGCGGAACCCTTGGGCTGCGTGTGCACTTTCCAGGGACTCCGCGGCCCCCTCCAGGGGCGAGTTTTTGGACTTGAGATCGCGGTTTAGTAAGCATCGCTCATATGTCAAAATTGCATAATATCAAAGCCTTCCAATGGCAATTGCTCTGATCTTACGCAATTTTGACGTATGAGCGATGCTTACTAAACCGCGATCTCAAGTCCAAAAACTCGACCCAGGAAAATAAAACAAAAATTTTCTCATTCTGCGAGTTATTTCTTGCCTAAGAGGCTCCGCCATAGATATTATGCGAGCCTCAAAGGCTCCACCGTAGAAATTGATTCTAAAAAGGGCTCCGTGAATCAACCTCGATAACTGCTGGTTTAGGCATTTATCCCATTGTCACAAGGGGACAGATGTGGACTATATTGGGGGGAGGGGCTTAGGACTTCCCACTTGTACTTCTGCAGACGTGGCTGTGTGCGATCTAGCGTTGTCGTGCAACAGGATGACATCACGAGAAAGCTTACCGAAACGTTTTGATTTGATTCGAAGTCCTGAGCCCTCCTCTCAAAAAAGCACTGCGGGGACAACGGTTTCAAACGGCCGATGAAATGCGTTCGCAATTGGTTCAAATAGCATCCAAAGGAATTCTACAACCATGGCATTCCGCGACTAGTGTCACAATGGGATAAATGCCTAACAATTGCGGACAATACTGTTTACAATTTTGGGGTTCGTCCATAAAATCTAACTTATGGTTATTCCGCCTCCAAAAATGGTTTGTGCGCAATGCTAAAGCTTCTAAAGCTTCGCAAACTCGCTCCTGTTTCACACTTTTTATTTCAGTAAGTAATACTCCTATATACGAACTTTACTTCTCAACTCTAGCAATCTCTCAACTTTTATGTATATCGCAATCTCAATATATATAAAGCACTCAACAATCATATAATTACTTCTCTTCCCTAATCCTTATTCATCACAAAATTCATATCCCCTTATAATACCCGCCACAGGGATTCTTTAACTATCCCCCACGTTAAAGCAGTTACCAGCTCAAAGGTGTTACTATAGCCGGTAATAGACTTTAGTCTCACCGAACATCGCCACCTTTAAAACTAACCTAAAGGATTGTTTACCTAACATCTTATCCTAATTCATCCCATTTACCCACTTTTTTTTTCATTTTTCTTTTGTCTCTATCTGTTAATTTAATTTACATAAATTGTTTACTTTATTCACTTTCACCCATCCAGGGACCTACCTTATCGGCCGTCGGCCATACAGACCCTGAAGGGCTGTTTTATGGTTTATTAATTAAAATAGATAAATAAAAAATAAAAAATAAAATACGTTTGAGTTTCTTTAAATAATTACTCTGAAATATCCTTCGTCTCATTATTTATTGACTGTACCTTTTATTTTCTCCGGTGATACAGATGAATGAAACCTTCGATAACAAATGACAACCTTTCATAAAATATAATCAAATAGTTAAGCCAGCCATGAGTATTATAAATCTTGAAAGTATTTTGATAAAAAATAAATAAAATATTAGTGCCTTCCCCGCCAGCATTTCCAAACATTGTTTCAAAGAAATTAGTATAGTTTTGGAGATTCAAATTCAAATTAAAAAAAAACTAAATAAAAAATGAAAAAAAACTTTCATGAAATGAATTTTTTTATTCCAATCAGGGATGGTCTCGGATTGGCCAGCTTTTTTACTCTCAGGAATGCCGCCGATTCTGGTTTTGCTAGTGTTATTTAGTACACTTGAAATCCCCTTTTTTGGAGTTTACGAAACCTCGCCTCTTGCATGCTTTCATAATTTCGGAATAGCTGAATTCGGAAAAATTTGGTTACTCTAGTCACAAGACTATTTTAAGTAGGCTACTCTCGTCATTAACCGCTTCGTCAGAAAAGTTAATCGCTAACAGTTTGCTTACTCAGTTCTTTGTTTCTCGTCTGCTTAATCTCTACTCATCGTCAGCTCTCAAGCATTCCCACCTGGAAAGAGAAAAGAAACGCTCAATTTACAGATACGCTTAAGAAAAGGAGACGTTCCTCTAGTGGATTTTTTGATAGAGCGAAGATATAAATGCAATGTAAGTTTATTTCATTTTTATTCGTTTTATGAGTTTTACTAATAAAACTGTTAAGCTAACATTAAACGGCCGTCAAAAGCTGAAGTGACACAAAAAGCCAGTAACCACAGCAAATCAATTGATCTCGCTTAGCTTTTATTTCTAATTCAGACAAAAAAAACCGAAATAATTTAGCATCAAAGAGACATAGAAATCAACAGATACAATGAGCTCGGCTGTTCTGAATATCCTCCCAAGTCAGCTGCCTCACTCCATGTGGCATTTTCATTGGGATTAGGTAAAAGATTCACGTGCCTCCTTTGACAAACGACTTACCAGAGCTTTGTCAAGGAATCATGGATAGGAGCTAGATTGCAGTACTGATGTTTTTGGAGTTACCAGGGGAGGACATATTTATAAATTAGGTAAAATTTCGGATATAATATTCTTTTCACTGATATGCGTTCCCTCCCCTCCGTTTACGTGAATGAGCTTCGAAATCCCGGAAAACTTATAGAGCAAGTTGTATTGTTATTTTTCTGTACTTAAGCAACTATTTGCTCATCAATTCAAATAATAATAAACACGCTGGGAAAACGTCAGATCCGCACATAAACCCTCAGAAACGTAAAATGTGAGTATTGTTCTTGTTAGGACAAAAAATACACGGCTTAGCATCTTGTTACGGTTTGCATCTCCATGGATTGTCTCCGTGTATGCAACACTTGGTCTTAGCAGCCAGATCGATATATCTCTCCTAGAGGTGATGTGACGACTCGCTGCCTGAGATTACTCTTGTATGTCGGCGAAGTAACCCGCCAGTCGGAAGTCATTGGCAAGATATCCCTCAGAACTTTAAGAATCCATGCTTCGTCGGGTATTAGCTTATATCTAGGTCAGAAATAGGATCAACGCCAAGCTGACAAGGAGACTCCAGATATTCGACTCACCGATTTTGAGTAATTAAAAAAAATTCTACGAGTAACTTTCACCAAATTAAACAACCATGCAAAACCATTCGATGCACTTCTCAAAAATTTCCAAGAAATACGTATGTTTTATGACTCTATTGCCATTTTAAATACGGCGTAGATAAGTCGATGATGATAGATAATTTAAGTCAATGACTATAGTTCAGAGAATGTTCAAAAGTTTAAGAAGGATCCTCCAAATCATAAGTCAATTAAGCTATGGCATGAAAAATTTTTAAACACAGGCAGCCTGTTACACAAAAAGGGTGCTAGTAGACCTTCAACGACACCACAGAGAGTAGAAAAGGTCAGGGAGGCGTTCGATCGTAGTCCCCGTAAATCACTTCGCCAAGGGGCTGGTCAACTAAATATGCCAATGACACACGTACATAAAAAAGGTGAAGCACCGCCTTCGTCTTATACCCTAGAAAATCCAGATGATGCATGAAGTGAAGCCAAATGACCGACCGAAGCGCAAGAAGTTTGCTGAGGATATGCTCCAAAAAATCGACAATGATCCCACCTTCCTTGAAGACATTTTGTTTTCTGATGAGGCAACATTCCATACTTCCGGAGCAGTAAACCGACACAACTGCCGCACTTGGGGTTCACAAAACTCACACGTTCTAAGGGAGCATATACACGACAGCTCAAAGGCTAATGTTTGGTGCAGTTTAATGCATGATCGAGTAATCGGACCTTTCTTTTTCGCTGAAGACATCATTACCGCTACGACCTACTTAGATATGCGGGAGAATTGCCTGATTCCACAGGTGGAAGAACTGCAACCCAACATAGTCCACCGAAAAGATGGACCACCTACTCACTGGGGCTTGCAAGTTGGCAGTGGCCTTGACACGAACTTTCCAGGACAATGGATTGGAAGGGATGGGCCAATCGCTCAGCCGATGCAAACCCTCTGGATTTTTTTCTTCTGGGTATATGTGAAAGACAGAATGTACAAGACCAACGTTGATGACATTGAAACTTTCAAGAACAGAATAATTGAAACAATCGCTGAAATCACCCTCGAAGAGCTAGTCCGAACATGGGAAGAAATCGAGTTTCGCTTTGACGTCCTTCACGCCATAAATGGGGATGGGGGGGGGGGCACATTGAAATTTATTACGGCATGCTAAGAATTTTTTTGAATTTTTCTTTGTGAATAAAAAAAAAATCGCGTTAGGCGTGGATTCCACATGCGTAAAAACAATGGCAGAAACCACAAAGCAGAAAATATTCCGACATCACTTCCTGCTCTCTTCTTTCTGCCCGACAGAAAATTCTCTTATCTTTGTAAGTTATGACTCAATCCAACTCGAAAATACTAGGAGCTTTCTGTCGGGCAGCAAGAAGAAAGCAGGAACTGACGTCAGAACATTTTCTGCCTTGTGCTTTCTGCCGTTGGTTTTACGCATGTGGAATCCACGCCATAAAATCTGTAATAGTTTTTGAGTAATAAACATGTAGAATACTGGAGATAATTTAGAAACACCCTGTATATTAACTTACTGGTAATTTCACAAAGAATTTAGAAAATAAAACACTAAATTGATTGGGTAAATTTTACTACAAAAGGAGAGGGGTCAAAAAATTTTTTTTATATAATACCTTGAAGAGTCCCGTATCTGTAATCATGTTTAATCTATTCTATCCTCTATTACAGCTGATTTTCCGTGGTATGCCATCCTAATTTCTTGCGCAACGATAATCAGTTTGGTCATCTGCTTTATAATTTCCTGTCTCTGGAAAAGGAAAACGCCACCGCTGACTTTCGACGAAGAGAATCTCGGACGAGATCCGCAACAACAGCGATGGCAGCATCGCCTTCAAGAACCACCACCTGTCTTATACTTCCAAGGACGAGTATATACTCTCCAACCAGATACAATGCCCATAATACAAGAAATATCACCACGACCAGAAATGCAAGAACAACGACAACTATTACCACCACCATCACCACCACCACCGTATATGCCATGACAATTTGAGTTGTCTTTTTCCAGAGATCCAACCAGTCGATGTATATAAATTAAATGCCAACTAAAACATTCGTTGATTCTACTTTTATTTATCAGAAAATATCTCCTAATTAATACTTTGTTTTAATTAAAATCTATTGGTAGATTTCTTTTAATCGGGCACCACCCTATAGACAATGGACTTAAATCATCTTTAGGATGACGCCTGGTTACGAGATAAGTACAGCACCATTTTTTTTAAAAAATCATTTCAACTTTATATGAATGTGAACTCTTAAATAATTCGGATCCTTAAAAACAGTTCTTTCGAAAGTGTTTTGTCGTCGATTCTCTTATGTTAGATAAAATCCTACTATGTTTGCTTCAACTACTCAACATAGTGTTTGAATGCAACTAAAGATATTTATCTTTAATTTAATTCAATAATTTAATAATTCCAAAATGGTATCTTGTAAAAACATTAATTTTTCTAAAAGTGCTCAATCAAATGTCATAAAAATACGCCAAAGCGCAGTTTAAGGAACTCTCTAGATACTATATATTATTTTTTTTTTCCTTTTTTAAGGATAGGCCTCTTAGGAGGGGGGGAGGTCATTAATAACTTCAAAATGGTTCATCAGAGTCAAAACAATGTATTTAATAAATTATTCGTCTCAAGAGTTCGTACATGTCAAATTTATTGACTTTGGTTCGCTGGGATGAATTCTATGGCCATTTTTACATTTTAAAAATCTCTAAAAAGCCTTAACCAATTGTCATAAAAATACATTAAGGCATAATTTAAGGTACCCTCTGTGTATGTATTATATTTTTTTGTTCCTGCTACTTGCCGTTTCGGAGGAGTTAGCTGCATACGTATATACGGATTTTTTTTCAAAAATTTCAACATAAATTCTCGAATCATGAATTTTTAAGTCGATTTCAGAGAAAAATTTGAGTTGGAGAAACGAACACAGGCCACCTTACAAATCAGCCAAAAATTGCGAAGCCCGCTGTTCAGTCCCGTTTAATCCAAGCAATGCGCGGAGTGGTTACCTTATATTTGCAGGAGTTCAGGCATTTCCTGACATTTGGCCCAAGTGCAAGGAGACGGGTGGGGACTACATTGAGAAATGACATTATCAGTTTTGTTCATGTTCGTTTCATTTTCTAATAGTTTCCATTTTCTTACTTTAGCTTGGCGGGGGGGGGGGG
>JAHWFO010069115.1:594249-639122 GCA_023313115.1 Rhysida immarginata | reverse complement strand
CCCCCCCCCCCCCCCCCCCGGGGCGTGTAAAATTCTACGGTGTAACAATCCGACAGTGGCGTAGCTGGAGGTTAGGCCGCCCCATCTCCCCTCGAGTAACAAATAATAAAACAAAACTGTAAAATAAACAGTCACTAAAACCGATAAGCAAAAATGCCGCCCCTTAAAAGGGCCAGCTAACCTAACCTCATCTCTACCCACTCCACCCCCTCTCGTTACGTCTCTGCTATCCGAGATGCTGTAGTGCTGCTTTATCATTTCTTACAGAAAACAAAATAAAGCGAGCCAGAGTTTGTTTATCAAAAACAGAGAATCAACAGATGTGCAAACCTTTAATTCTTATATCACAGCAGTTAAAAATAACAGCTAAGTCTGAGCTGAAATTAGATTCAGAACGAAGAAAACCTGCTCATCCTATCAGAGAGCGACTGCAAATTAGATGGGTAAGTAACAATACAAAGTCACAATAGTTTTCATGATAGATATTTTTTATTTACTGCAAAAATGTGTGGCTAGGAATGAATAGTAAAATTTGAGGTCTTGTATTTTATAAAATTATTCATAGGTATTTCCTGAACAATAAATATCAAGTGAGTTTAATGTGTTTCACTTTATGGCATTAATTTAATTCATAATGTTTAGGTCCTTTAATTTTGATGTTTACTGTTGAGGAAATACCTATGAACAATGTCGTGTATAATACACGCACTAGCTAATGAATTAGAAACAATTTTTTTTTTTAATCCGAATGCAAAATAGTTTGAGGTTATGTTGATTTATTTAAGAAGGAAATGGGCGTGTTTAATACAGAACTTCATCAGCATGGGGAAAAAGAAGGACCTAACTGATTTCGCAAAGCGACTCATTGTTGGTGCATGTCCAGCTTCAGTCATGATTGAAAATCGAAGCAGCTGATTGGATTCTCAAAGTGCGATATCCAGAGCTTTCAAACATTGGAAAAAAATCTACGGTCTATGTCTAAAATGGGTATCATGAGCGAGGCCGCCATCGTTTAAAATAGGACATCCGCTGTGCAACAATGGCAATGATTTTAACTAAGTCTGTTCCCAGCCAATCTCTGGCAGAATCATACCCCGGGAATTGAAACGAGTTTAAAGTGCCAATCGCATCCCTATACGAAAACCCCGACAGTTCATTTACAATGGCGTTGGAACGTCGTGGCTGGACACGTGAAGACCGGAATAAAGTTATGTGGTCTGACGAATCGCAATATACGCATTCTTGTACCACTATTTGGTACAGGGTTTGTCGGATCACCATTTAGCAATGGATCCAGCAGGGCCGTACCCGAAATTGGCCACCACATCAACTAAATCTGTTACGTGGGGGACTCCCCTCCCACAAGCAGGATTGGGCCCCTCCGAAAAAAGTTCTAGGTACGGTCCTGGTATCCAGCATGGCTAATCAAGAAAACTCAGGGTTCTGGCGATGGTGTCATGGGATAAAGCTTCTTCTGCTGGTATGGAACTGCGGAAGATCGTGTGCATTACACGGATCGCCTGTACATTATTGCCTACTAAATTCATCCTACAAATGCCGCATTTTTATCCTGCATGTGATGGCTTCTTCGTGGACGACATTGCTACTGTTCAACCCGCACGGTTGGAACAGAAATGGTTTAGCGAAGATGACTTCCGTCCTTTACCTTCTTCCAATAAATCTGCGAGAATTAAGGAATTAAGGTAATGTCTGGTGAACGTCTAGTCCATTAACATACAAGTACTATTACCTCTATGCCAACCCGCATGCATGCTGTAAGTTGAGCCAATAAAATATTAAAAGCTGTTTCTAATTCAATGGCCAGTGAAATATTTCGAAATTACAACTGTTAACATTCCCTTTCAGTGTTATCCTACGTTGAAAACGCCGACAATAATAATAACAATAATAATAATAATAATAATAATAATAATAATAATAATAATAATAATAAAATAATAATAATTATTATAAACTGGAGATTGTCTCCAAACACAGGTAATAATTTTTCGATTGAAAAATGGAAGGAAAAATTCTGCGACCTGGATTCGTATCAGGAACCTCGACTATCATGGCCGACGCCTGTACCAATTGGGCTATCGAACTTTATTATTATTATCTGTGAGTTCATCAAACTTTCTGATGGTTTGGATAGGAGAAATTCTCGATCTGAAAGCCAGGAGTCCGCCTCCCATTGGGCTTCCAACCGTGACAACTTGGTTGTCTTTAAGACATCTTGTGACAGGTTGGCTGTCCAGTATCATAGCTCTTATGGGTCGCAACAGCGCCCTCAGCATTGACAACAAGCTACTTCTGTATAAATCGATTATCCGGACCATACTCCTCTATGGCATGCCTGCGTGGGCGACTATCTGTAAAAGCAGATGGAGTGAACTACAGTCATTCCAGAATGTTACCCTGAGGACCATTGCCCAGCTGAACAGAAGGACGGTGAAAAACCAATCCATCCACCTCGATTTAAACATGGCCCATATCGGTAAGTTTATACAGGATCTCCTTTTGATTATGATACAAAAGATGAAGACTCACGACAATAAGCTTGTGAAAGGGATACTGGAGAACTCAATGAATACTCAATGAACTGGCATACGAAGTATCGTAAACCGAGGCACGTTCTTGACATCAATTTTGAAGATATTAGCAACGTCTCTTTCCCAGACTACTGGAAGATGTGATAATCTTATTTCTCCTTGTATTTTTTATTTCGTTTGTTTTTTGTTTCTGACAATCGTCAATCTTACTTTCTTTTTTGTATAATATGGAAGACTGCTTGGGTTGGTTAGGCTTCTTGACTACCTCAGTGTATTTCCTTTGGAGTTTATTCTGGTTAGATGAGCTTTGTGAAAGCGCTGCTTTCGTCCCATCCTAACGAATGTACACTTCACTGTTCGATTGTCGATTGTCGGTTGGCTGTTCGGGTGTCTGCGATAGCCCAATTGGTAGAGGCGTCGACCATGATAGTCGAGGTTACTGGTTCGAATCCAGGTCGCAGAATTTTTCCTTCCATTTTTCAATCGAAAAATTATTACCTGACAATTACATTTTAAATTTATCCAATATACAAGATGGTTCAAAAAGTACTTCTTGGTTTGCTAAAAATAACCCCGCTTCTTGCAGACTGATATGAATATGTGCAGAAAACTCTTAAAAAATTCTATTGAGACAGTTGAGCATCTTTAAGTGGCTTCCTCGCGTGAAACCACGAATATCAGTGTGATATTTCTGTCCAAACATTTCTGTCCGATACTGACGACTGTAGTGTTAAGGCGATCCTATAGTTCACTCAAAGTGATGTTAATGGCGGCAGGTAGACTTGATTTTTTGATGTAGCGCCAAAAGAAGAAATCACAGGGCCTGAGCCCGGGAAATCTGCAAGGCCATGCCACAGAATGCTTGTTCTTATCCAGATACCGCCATGCGGGACCATTCGAATAAAATCTTGTGGACATCGGGCACAGATGAACACCCTCATAATCATGGTATGTTCCATAGGTTTGCTGCAATAAAATCATAAAATCAAGGAATTCTTCTTGAATCACCCTGTATACTTAAGAACAATATTTTATTATTTTTCTTTGATTACAATTTTTTTTTCATATTAATATTTTCATTTTTTTATTATCTATATATTTATTGTGCTTTAATTTCTTTCTTTCAATGTAATTGTTCAGCTGTAAGCTATTACTAGGCACTCAGCCTGTTGCTTACAATTTTTAAATAAATAAATAAATAAATAAATAAATAAATAAATAAATAAATAAATAAAATAAACAATATCTTCCTGTTTTGTGTAAATACGAGTCTTGGAATTTTAATATTTCAATTAATTATTGACAACAGGCACATTTCCAAACTTTACTGGCCTTCGATATAGTCACCAGTGTTGCGTACAATCTGTTGCTTTCGAAAAGAATAGAACGGTTTACTGCCTGGAATCATGCAGAAGCAAATGCCACCATGTGGTTCCTCTAACTTAGGAATCAAGGCGAAGTCACAGAGCCTCAAATTTGGGGGCATGGTTGTTAGTAGAGCACCTCCCAGCCCCATCGATCGAACAAGTCAACCATATTTACGCTGCATGCGTCCTAATATTAGCCTGCAAAATGATGGGCGGGTTCCGCAGAATGTATCGCCGTTATTTTTCTGCGGGTACGGTATGCGGTAAAATAAGACTACTACATCTTAACGGAAACCATCGTAACTTTGATACAGCTGAGGAACCTTTGAACTTTTTATCTTCTTGGTGACCCGTAATGACGCCACTCGTTCGAATGGCTTTCTTCTTTGGTCAACTAACTTGAGGCTTCTGAGTGGTATAAGGTGCATCCTAAGGTGCCTTATACTGTTCCGTTGTGTGGCGTCTCTACAGTGTCGCCACTAAAAAAATTCCAGCCCTCGTAATTAAATTCCTTCTTTTTTTCCTACAATTAACAAACTACACAAACACAATACAGATTCCAATACTCTGTAACTTTAATCAATTTCAACTCCTAATTGTTTCATGTTTATTCACGTTACAGGAATAAGTTTGTCGACTGTAATTATCGTGACCTATGTGATTGTGTTAGGGGTATTAGGCATCTATTTCTTGATTTCTTGTCTCAGATGGCGGGAAATAATTTTCAACTGTTGCGACAACTGTGGCTACTGCTTAGAGAACGGAGGTTTCCCATGGTCCGAACCAGGTCCACAACCAAAGGAATCGACGAATACATACCTCCCCGATGCTCCGACTTCGCAAGTCCAAACATGTCAGCAACCACAATGGTGTTCGTCTTCCATAGAGGAGACTGCGGGTCGACTCGTTATAGAAAGGATTTACTGGATTCCCACCGAAACAAATTCAAGGCACATCCAGCCAACACCATCAGCACCACAACTGCCACAAGACCCACCGCCTTATTCCCTATTGTCTGATGATAAAAGACGTAAAAATCGTCAGAGAAAGCAAACGAAGAAACGAGGTAAAAAGCCATCTCCCTTAGCTAATAGTGGACCCAAATCAAAGCACAGAAAAGGCAGGCAGGTGCTCTCATTGGCTCCGCATAATTCCATAGCTAATAAGCTAATTAAAGCGGAATATAAGCGGGCCGATAAGGGCAAAAATATTAGAAAGAATTCACATCCCATTGGAGAAAATAGGAGAGGATCGTCGCCCGAGGACGGTAAAGGGCGAAGTTTCTTTGACTTCCCGGAGCGGATGCATGTGTGCTCTCAGCCCGTTACGAGTGCTGGAAAACGGAAGAGTGTGATCCGGGATGACAGATATGAGTCTTCTGGTTATACGCAAGCTGTAGAAGAGGTGCCTCACTCGTCAGCTACGCAGAGAAGAAAATCCATCGCAAAGGATCGTGACACTACATCAGAATATCCCTCGGACGATTTCCCAAGGAGAACCTCTCTGTTCCGCCAGCCAAAGCGAGACATCCCCAGGGCTGGTCGGAAAGATAAACGATACTGCTATAATTATTCTCAAGCAAATGATATTAATACACTTGCCCTTAATGACTTTGACTTTTTATCAAAAGATAAGTTTTTCACGAGTGCCAGTCCTGCTACATCAAATGGACCGCATCAGTATCTAATACCGACAAAGCGAGCTCATCCGACCCGGGTCTTTCATCGATATTCTTCGGTGGACGTCAGCGATTCCCGAGACGAATCTCCTATTACGACCACATCTTACGGTGTAAAGGATCAGATGAGCCCAGGACACGTGTACAAACCTCCGGACGTCGAAGGGAATTTTATAGCAGCGATCGACCTCTCAGAAGAGAAGCATCATTCTTCATTACGGCGTACAGCATCTTTTTCGGACATAGAATTTTCACTCCGGAGGGATCCATCCACGGCAGCATAACGTTGCGAGCGTTGGGCCTATATCCGAGATCTCGCTTAGCTGCTACTACATCCGTATGGGGTACAGTAAATGAATTTGTATGATATCTTTGAATCGATGTTTTCTTGTTGCTTACCTGATACATGCTCTCTTCTTCATTCGTTCATTAAACAAAAGTCAGGCAATTGTAGTAATTACTTTTCTTTGTTTCCGAGATAGGTAGAGGCACTCCGTCGACTTACCTGCAATGGTTGCTGCCTTCCTCGTCAGGGATGAATGACATTCAGCCCACAACCCTAATCAAAGAGTCCTCTACAGCCGAAGACTTATCATACGGTTGAACTGTGTACAATTTGATTAGTTATCCTTTCAAGCAACAACTCTGCTAATTTAAACTTGTATAATTCACTTTTCAAACCTTCACAAGAAGAGAAAATTTGTTAATGATTGTTTACGATTTGCGACCATTAAAAATAATACCAATTAAATCCCGTCTCCTCCCTCTTTCTCTGACATGACTTAATCATCTGAGTAATGACATAATCATAAAAGTACGTGACACCTATAAAGCAGAAATCTTTAATCCTAACGAGACGCCAGTGTTTCCAGGTATCAAACCAGATTTGTCACTTAACATTACTAAAATAAAATTTCTTAATATTATTTTATTAAATAACTTAATATTTTTAATAATTACTTTTTTATTGTTTTTTACCAAATTTTAATTAAAATTAAAAATTAAATTCTTTTTATTTAATAATTTTAATTTTTTATTCTAGAATCATAAGCACAACATAGAACATACATAATCATAGAAGGGTTAATGATTATGAACATACTAAAACAGACATTAAAGAAACAATGAAATGAAACTGTTTTATTTAAAACAAACATTAAAGAAACAATCAGTCTACGCAAACATTTGCTCAGTACTGCATTTTTAAATAAGGATATTATAATTATTTAAGTGTTCAACTTGTTTACATTGCTGAATGGCGTCCTATAACTTTGATATCTAATCCCACTAACAAGTAAGTGTTATTAGAAACTCGGGTTTCTAAATCTCTTAGTTATTTTTATGAAACGATTGCCCTAGATTGCCAAAATTGCTTTAATTCCAAAGAATCAACCTTTCAGTAAACAACAACACGAAACCGCAATTCCACAATAAGAATTCTTATTGTGGAATTGTGGTTTCCTAATTGTTGTTTACTGATAGTGGTGTCCACAATTTTTGGCATATATTGTTTGAATCAACCTTTACTGATCTTCAGTAAGACGTGTTATATTCTATTGAATAACAAGAAGTTAATCCTCCCGAGGAAGGTATAGGAAAGTAGCGGAAGCCCTGAGATCATTTATTTTTTACCCTTTTATCTGCACTTTTTAACCCCCTCCCCAATTTTTTAAATCGAAAAATTGATTTTCTCGAACGTAATATTTATAAAGTGTAAAATCTTCTTTCGTTTCTCATCATTTCCGTTCGATATGTCATATATCACATGCTATATATTGCCATAGTTCTAAATACCAAGTAACTGCCACCTCCACAATTCCGACCCCATAAGGCCAATTTGGCCCAAACTTCATAGTAATGTTGATCATCTGCATACAGAATTTCGCTTCTTTATATTCATAAATACGAGTAGACCTTTTGGTCCCTTCTAATTTCCGCCCCCAAAACTTCGACTCCAGTGGACCAATCAAAACCAAACTAAAATGTGAAGGTGTACATGCCCATAGTAAACTACATTCCGAATTTCAACCTTCTACCTCAAAAATGCGGAAATTATGAAGGGGACGGACGGACGTACGGACGGACATTGTGATAACAATAAGTAGCTCCATTCTTCCGCTACTTAACGTTGGGGACAAAGTTGACATAAAAATTTTAATTTATTTTTTGTTTATAATTTTAAATTTTTATTGGTGTTGGGTTTATTTTTTCGGAAATTAAAATTATACTATTGTGTTCTATTGTGATCGTAATAAGGCTTATGATTCTGTGCATCATAAAAGGCTATTAGTTTGGCTTCTCACTCAGATTCCAGGACGTAACAATTTTTGCCCACCCTAACAACGACCAATTTGTGATGGGCTATCAGTTGAGGCTTTCGGGTAAGTTTTTTGAACTGGGCGTGTTAATTTTCATGAAAACTTCTCCACACACTCTCTCTGGACACACTTGGTTGTACGAGAAGATATTAGAGAGTAACAACATTTATTTTTTCAAAGAAAATTACAAAACATACGGGTAAACAACTAAGTGCAGCTGAAACTACAGTGTTTATCTACATAGGTGCCTTGACGATTTAAGCATTTATCCCAACGCTGCACCATCTTCAGAATACCCCGCTCATAGAACTCCGTCGGCTGTGAATCTGCCAATTTGAGTTCCAGTCTCAAACCGTTTACCAAAGAGGTAGCAGCCCGAGAGCGCAAGTCCCAACTGCAGGCTGGGTGGTCCAGAATCTCCCAACCGCAACGAACTAGTTTTGCTTTTACGACGTTGGCCATATGCGGGCGTGCGTTGTAATGAAAAAGTCGAACATCGTTTCCTCTTTCTGGTTGCTTATCCCGAATAGCATGCCGCAGTTTAGTCAACAGTTCACAATAGGTAGCGACGTTGAAGGTTGACACCACAAGGCAGGCACTCTGTGAGTAAAATCCCTTGCATATGCCTTTCTATATAAGTTCACGCCCTACTAGCGAGCGTCGTTTGCTCCCCGCCTCTTACTGTGACGTCATAGTCATTGGTGGCGAGGCCTTGTGAGGAGGTGTTGGCTCTACCAAGTTACGTAATCGAAAGCACATTTTTTGGTGAGTTATTGCTGCTTGTTTTGCAATGTGTTCTTATGCTTCTGTAAATTTCCAAATTATTGGACCTGGGGGTCTAGGCTGAGCTCATCGACAAGCAGTCGACTGTCGACAAGTGTCGATGGTCACGTGGTTAATGACGCATTTGTCGATTCGAGCTAGCATGAACACGACTTGTCTACAAAGTCTACATTGTACACTTGTCTACTTGTCTACAGAGTCAACAGTGTACAAACCCTACATCGTCGATTTAAAGACGGTAGTTGGAGATTAGGAAGGGCTATTGACAATGCTAATTTGTTTTGTTTTTAAAAGCAATTTTTGTTATATTGTTCATTGTCTCATACAATTCATGAAGTCAAAAGAAACGGTTATAGTTGTAAGCAATTGAGAATGTTTACAAAATCAATTCATTTTGCATTGTTCATTGTGTCGTATACAGCTAAGGAAATGTTACTTACATGGTTGTAAACATCCCATATTTATTGTCTTTTAACTAGGCATTGACGTATTTTTCATGAAAAATGTTTAAGCTTTTTAAGACATATTAATTTTTTTTTCTAAAAATGAAGAAATGGCTGGAGTATTCATTCAAACGAATCAAGGTCAATAAATTTGGCATGTATGGACCACTCTCTAAGAAACGAATAATTTTGATGAGCCAATTTTGAGTTTTAACGGTTTTTTTTAATAAACTCAAACTCCCTCCCTCGCAAAAAAAAATTCATTTCAGCTAATAGGGCGGCCAATGCAAACGTACCATCATATCAATTTATTTCATCATTTATTTGTATCGCTGCTTCATGACTTTATACACATATCAGGAAATAATTAATTGCGTAATAATTCAAGTAATTATGTTCCGGGAAAATCTTTCATTCTATGCGTTTTGGAACTTTTCTCCGTCGAATCACAAGCGTTTGGTTTAATTAATTTAGATGAGTTAGATAAAATTATCTAATATTTTGCATTTATTCCGATGATTTTTAAAAAGCAAAAAGTATTTAATAAATATACCAGAAGGCTCAGGCTCAGGCGCAGTGTAAAATTTAATAATTAAGAAATAGCCCATCATAATTTCAATTGAGCAAGATTATTATTATTATTTATTATTTATTTTGCGCTCACTCAGAGCAAAGTCACTGATTAAGATCCAAACATGGTTAGCACCTGATTTTTGGTGGTCTAATCTATCCGGCTAAGAATTTCAGAAACATTGTTATTATTAAAAGCTGAAAGATATTAATAAAAGTATAAAAAGTGAGAATAGTTATTTAAATGCAACACAGGGAGGTATATTTTTTAACCGTCATTTTGGCGAAGTTTCCGAATAGATAGAACATATATACCTGTTTTAACTTTCACTCATGTTTTGATGCTCTATCCGAATCTGAAGTCAAAATTAAAAATATCGAAAAAAATTGGCGATGCAACGACTAACTTCGCGTTTACAGTAAAGATGCTTTTAATTAACATCGTTATGGTAATGCAGTATCAAGGATTATCAACTGCTTGTCTTTTGTTGTTTTTTTAATAACTGACATTTTTAAAATTTTAAAAGAAAATTAATCAGTACTACTGCAAATTTTCGTATTCTGATATCTCTGAAGCATTCTAAATTAAAACATTTTATTTATATTTCTATTAAAAAATGCATAGCAACTTTTCTCAATTCTTTTGCCCTTGCGAAGCCCTTGAACTAAAAATACCCCTTTATAATATAATATCAAGGTTCTAGGGAACACCGACATAATGATTATTATATATCATTATTAAATGATTCTTTCTTTCTTTATTTTTTAAAACAAATAATAAGTACTATAATAACATATTCGAACATAGTACAAAAGAAATCATCCAATTTTTAAATGAGTTTTCTATTTACATGCAATATACTATTTCTCGCGGAATCCCGGTTGGGAAATGCTAAGGTGAAAAAGATGGAAACAGGCACATCACCTTTGGAAGGGGCATGACAGTTGTAGCCTGTATTTCCCGTCCGCCATGGAAATCCCCGCATGACGTCAAATCAGCGACCACTCAACCATTCCAGCTTGTTTACAAACTTTGAAGCAACCTTGGTTGTCAGTCGCTCCTTGTAGGAAGGAGAAAACCACGATTTTGCATTTACACGAAAGAAAAGGAACCACTGCAAGAGCGAATTGTCTTTATAAACGTTAAAATAATGGAACGTAAGTGAATTTCATTTTCTTTGCTATTCTTATTTCACGAAACGTAAAATTAAATTTGTACTGAAAGCCTATAAATTATAGCTCAAGTGATAGGAAATTGAATTAGTGATTTTTTAAGGTGCCGTATTAAACAGGGCAACGAGAAAACATAACTGTATAGTAATTAATAATTATTTCCTTAATTAATTATTTTATTTTATTAATTTTACGAGGCTTTTATAGTAACATTTTGCTCCTAAATTCTTTTTCCGGGTAGGGAAACTAGATGAAAGGACGTCTAGTTTCCTTTCATCTAGTTTCCCTATTTCCGGGGCTGACGTCACCAAAAGCTTTGGGCGGTAAAATATGAATGAATAGGTATAATTTGAAAGCAATGTCTCGAAATTAATGATGCAAATTTTCGAAATAATTCAATGTATTATTCCTCAATACATACCAAATCTGAAGTTAAAATTGGAAGTTTTAAATGCGTAAAAATACTGAAATAATGTGAAAGGAGTTCGAGAAAATTTTTTTATCTCATTCTCGATCAAATATTAAAACTACTACTCTGAATGGGAGTTATTTTTATCAGCACGTGATTAAAAACTCTCAAGTAATTTAAATTATATTTAAAAGATTCAATACATCAACTACCTGTATTGAATAATCAAAAACAAAATTTCTTAAAATTTCATAAAATAACAGGTTTATTAATTTAGATTAAATTTATAAATTCTTAAAAACAACTGAAGGGCTCGGTACAATAAGGACCTAACCCACAGGAAGAAGTTTTTGAGAAAAGTGATGTTATATTGTTTAAAAATCTGTAAATCTGTATGGTTGATGTTTTGCTTTACTGTCATTGCAGGTTACTTGTGCAATTGTTACTGAGACATTTTGTAAATGGATTTCACAAGCAGTAATTATTACATTTAATAAGAATTTCTTCCTGTGGGTTAGATCCTTATTGCCCCGAACCCTTCAATTGATAATTTAAAATTCTTAGAAAACCAATAATAATTTTTGATTAACAAGCCAATTTGCAATTTTTATAACGATTGAAGCCTAATAAATAATTTTGCGAAAAATAAATAACTTTGAACATTAATTTTTCAAACAAATTTTTCCATGAAAATTGATAATTTCAAGGAAACCTGATATATCGTATAAAATACAGGATGACTATCGCAGCTTGAACAATTTTTTTTAATTCTCATAGCGATATGAAAACAAATATTACATTGAAAGAAAGATTAAATATCCAAGATTATGCAACTTATTATAAATGCTCACCTCGCACAGATTTGCGAATAATGCAGTTAAAAAATTTTCGTCAGACACACGCGGACTTCCTGGAATTTTGTTTTTACATATATTAAACTGCTTATGGGCCCCCCCCCCCCTTCCCGGTCTGTTTCGATATGTTATTTTTTAAAAGGCCCGCTGCCTATGCATCCTCGGAGCAAAATGCACTATCATACCTCATCGCTAGGAGAAATAAAAAAAATTGATCAAATTATTCATAAAACTGTTCAAACGGCAGTATTCTTTTATATACTCACAGTATATTACAGCATTCTTTCAGGAACCTTCTGAATGGATACAAAAAAAAAAAAAAGATTTAGGAATATGGGGAAGCAAAGCCATAGTAGGGTGGGTTCCTAATAAATTAGCAGGTAAAAGCAGAAGAACAGTATGTAATTTAATCAAAAATTTTATTTTGATTCTTAAAAAAGTATACAGTGTCTACAAAGTTCGCTTGTAATTTTGAAAATTAATTAAAAAGATGATAAAAAATTAGCTAAATTTTAAAAAATGATCAAATTATTTTGCGTTTGTTTATTCATGTTCTACTCTCTCTTCTCTTACAGCTTATATGCCTATTGTCATATTCGCTTCCATTGCGATATCCTTATTTTGTGTGTGCGTAATTTGTTCTCTTTGTCATAAGAAGAAATCCTCGCAGAAAACAGGAAAAGGGTGTATACCTCAACAGCAACCACCACCCATCTTATACGCAAATGGACACAAATATGTCATCCAATCAGAAATACACCAACAAGCATCACTATCACCACCACCGTATAGCCCATCGCCTTTTCCCACAGAAACTACTGTGCCAATCATTATCCCAACAGTCATCATGTCAGACAACACTTTCTTAACGTCTGATAACACATTCTCAACGGCAGACAACACGTTCTCAACGTCTGACAACACATTCTCGACGTCTGACAACACGTTCTCAACATCAGACAGCACCTTCTCCACGTCAGACAACACATGCTCAACGTCGGACAGTACTTTTTAATACATTGTTTCATTTAAAAACGCTTTTTGTATAAAATTTTGTAAAATCACTTTACCTTTACATGTGTGTCGCTTCTAACCACATAAGCCTCCACAGACACAATTCTCGCCACATGTGTTTTGTCATCGATTCTAATATCACGTTAGATAAAATTCTACACTTTCGCTCAAGTTACTGCTCATTGTGTGTGATTGAATAGTTAATGGTGATTTTTTTTAAAAGTGCACATTTTCTAAAAATTTCGCTTGTTTTCGTAGCACATTTGAATGAATATTTATAAAAATTCAAATCTGATTGATGTTTTGTTCCACTTATCCTTTGCGAAGAATTGATAAAATCTTCATTTATCTTTAACGACATAAGCTTATGTTGATGTGTTATTGGAATAATTTGTAAGAGCTACCTCGCTAAGGGTCCTACATTAATAGTTGACCAAAAGGCATAATTCAGTAAAGACCCGAAAATATGGTGTACGGAGGGTTGATTCAGATAAAATGAGACGATTTTGCAGTTCTGTTACGATGGTGTAATACCATGGCGCCACCATCGGTTGTGTCGATGTGAGAACCACGTTGTTGGACTATCGCCCGGCACCGTAATTTCCACTGAAGTAGGCTGAGTTTGAGGGACTCCATGGGAAGTTCGTTCCACACCTGCTGACACACTTTCCATAGCCCATCAACGTTTCTTGGTCAGCGACTTCCGAGCCGTCGTTTCAGGAGATCAAAACCACAGAAATCCATCGATGACTTTGTCAGGAGATTATACAGGCACATGAGAGAAGGGAATAACTCGTATGCCCGTCTCCTGTTCCATCTTCCTGTAGTAAGCCACAGATGACTTGGCAGTGTGGCTTGATGCCTTGTCCATGTGGATCCAAACTTTTGATTACTCACCAGGGTACAGACGTGGGATATCCTGCCGATACATTACTCTGGAAGTAAGCTGCACTAATTTTACAGTTTCCAGGAACTCCACGAATCGTGAGCAGTCCACGTGAGCAATATCCGGCAACCACCATGAAGCCCTTTGAAAACTTTTCCTTGCACCTTCGGACAAAATCGGACTAGGCCTTGCCCCCTCTTTCGCGATAGTAAATAGCCCTGGGTTTGTTGGCGTCATCGAGGTACACCCAAGCTTCATCCAAGGAGACAACCCACTTCCATCGGTCACCTGTAAGATGGTTTTCATACAGTTTTCTGGTGTTGGTGAATCGTTCCTGCACGTGCCTGGCCGACAGTCTGTGACCGCGCGCTTTATGACGTCGCTCCAGCCCAAGATTGTCATGAATTATTCTGGAGACTGTTGCCGGTGAAATACCTTTCCTTTGGGCTAGACTTCTCTGTGTGGGGGGATTTTCGTTCAGCACTTCAGACCAGATATCTCGCACCACCTGAGCTGGGCGTGTTGGCTGGGGCTTGTTTCTGGTCTGCTTCTCTGCTCGTCCACGTTCATTAGATGGTCGCAATTTGTTCTTTTTGATTATTCGACCCACAGTAGCTTTGGATACCACAATACCATTTCGTTTGCATAATTCCACAATGCACGAAAGACCAAACATATACCCTTCCCAAAAAGCTGTGATTTTGGAAGCCATGTTTCAGCACGAAATGTCTCAAATATCAGCAACAAGTGTATACAAAGCTAATCCCCATGAATAGTGGATGAGTCATGCAAATCACATTCCGTCAAGGTCATACGCGGCGTTTAAAGTCGTCTCATTTTATCTGAATCAACCCTCCGTAATCGTACCGACGAAATGCGTTACATAATTTCACCTCAGAAATTCACCAACAATTGGGGAAAACATTTATGGAACGTCATTTTTGAAACGAAGAAGTAATACGGACATTCCCGATCAACCCGGCTCGCACTACGGAACCCATCGGCATATTAAAATTGGCAAAGCAGTGACAAACATGTTTAGAGCAAGCTGAAAAGTTTGTGCACAAATAAAGGGCCTCAAGAAGTAATTTTTATGTAGATAAAAAAACTTTTTTACCTTTCATTGGACTTCCGTAAGCAAGGATCTAACATGATTTTCGATACAATCTCAGTCAGTCATATAGTTTTAGAGATTGATGTTTAAGGCATGGTATAAAAGTAACTATGTAAATGAAATTTATATCTAACTAATTTTATATAAACTCATTTTAATATATTTATATGTAAATTTGACTATTTTAAGAAGTAATTATTTTTCATAATATTTTATGAAATGATTATTGTGATAATAATTTATAAACATTGATAGTAATTATAATTTTGAAATCAATTTATAAATGTTTTAAATAAACATTTTTTTTAATCATCCAATTTAAAAAAAAATTATATTTTTAAAAACTGACACACAGCAAATAATTAATACATGGATAAAGGAAAAACGTCTAAATTTGTTTTCCAAATATTCAATATGACTTCTTTTGGTCAAATGCATGAGGCCTCGTATTTTATTTATTTTATTTTATTTTATTTTTTTATTTTTTTATTTCAGAGGGGTACAGGGCATCCACCCGGGGCCAGTATGGCAAAAAGCCGACGAGGTAGGTCCCCTGGGTGGGCAGATTAAAAAAACAATCTGTAGAACTTAAAAAAGAATATAATAAGAACAATATAATTAGAACATCTAAAAAAGAATATAATAAACAATCTGTAGAGCATATAAAAAGAATATAATCAGAAAGAGAAGCGGAAAGATAAGGGAAGTTTAACAAGAAAAAAAATTTAGCTAGAATTGCGCAAGTGGGACAGTAGTTTAATTTTAAAAATGGTTGTTGAAGAAGAAGAACGGATTTCAGATGGTAGGCTGGACCAAAGTCTTAGACCTGAAGTAGAAACGCTCTTACATTGGTAAGAACGACTAATCCGGGGAAGAGTGAAGGGAATATAATGGCGGATATTGTATGCGGGAGTAGTGATGGGGATAAAAGGAGAATGAGGCAAAGAGGTAAGTAAAAGGTTGTTAAGAGCTTTATAAATATTGCCAGATGAAAAGTGTAAAGTTGATGATGGGGGTAATGCCAACATAATTAAATAAGTGAGACACAGAGGACGGCTTTCGGAATTTCAAAAAAATTCGAAGAAACCATTTTTGGAGTCGGAAAAGACGTGATAGGTTAGATTTGGTGGAGGATCCCCAAAATTGTATACCATAGGTGAGTGTGGAGTGAATTAATGCGTAGTAAAGCAACAACAAGATATAGGGGGGAAGGTAATGGAGACGGGAAAATAAACCGAGACGCGAATTTAACGCGGAGGCAAGAGAATTAATATGTCTGTTCCAAGATAGGTTGTGGGATATGTAAATTCCCAAATATTTAAAGGACTTAAAGGGAGTGATATATTGAGAGTTGTATTTAAGCGAGAAGGTAGTGGTGTCCAATTTTTTTATTATGTTGGGTAAAAATTATATAAGTAGTTTTATCAAGGTTCAGTTGCAAGTGGTACTGTTCCAAAGGAAAAATTTATGAAGAATAGTATTAAACTCATGTTCAGTAGATAAGAGTTGAAAAACGTTCAATAACTGTAGAAAGCGACATAATAACAAAGGAAAACCTCTTGTCCACAAAAAGAATTTTAATTAGATATATACGTATTTCGAACCCTTTAGGTTCATTCATTATTCAATTCCATATGGCATTGAATAATGAACCTAAAAGGTTCTAAATACGTATATATCTAGTTAAAATTCTTTTTTTGTGGACAAGAGGTTTTCCTTTGTTATTAATAGATAAGAGTGAAGAATCCGCAAGTGATAGAGTGGTATCATCGGTATAAAGAATGAGAGACAAAGGGGAAAGTACATTATATAGGAAAGATCGTTAATGAACAAATTAAAAAGAAGGGGAGAGAGGACAGAACCTTGGGGAACCCCGGTGTTACGAGTAATTGGATCAGAGGATAAATTAAATAAACTTAAAGAATAAACACGATTTGACAAAAAACTTGTGATCCAATCTAATGGGGGCGGGGCTCGGATATTAAAAAAGCGAGACAGCTTAAAAAGAAGGAGATTATGAGGAATGGAATCCAAAGTCTTGGGATAATCAACAAAGAGAGATACAACAAACTTGTTGTTAGCCATATTGGAAATAATAAATTCGGTCAGTTCAAAACAAGCTGTAGTTGTATTACGTTTAGGGATGAAACCATGCTGTGTAGAAGAAAGCAAATTATTATTAAGTATGTAGGAGGAAAGACGGGCATAAAAGAGGCTTTCAAAGATTTTAGAGAAAGAAGGAAGAATTGAGATAGGGCGGTAATTGGAAAAAAATGGTAGAGTCACCTTTTTTATAAAGAGGGATAATTTTGGCAATACGAAGGCTGGAGGGAAAAATCCCTTGGGAAAGAGAAATGTTAAATAACCAAGAGAGAGGGAACGCCAGGGCATTTGCGGCAGAGATGATAATTTCGGGACAAATGCCGAGAGGATCAGGATGACGGGAGGGTTTGAGGCGGGAAATAAGGGAAAGAACTTCATCAGGGGAGGTTGGGGTAATGAAGAAAGAGGAAGGGTTAGTGGGGGTAGCTAAGAAGGACGTAAGCTGGGTGGAATCGAGAGATTCACGGTCTGAGAATGGGGAAACTTGATTGGAGGCACCTCGAATTAAATTATTAATGACTTTCCATTTAGATTTTTTATTGCCCATGTCATTAAATAGGTGAGCATAATATATGGATTTAGTTTTTTTTTTATTTCGGAGCGGACATGGTTGGAAAAAGAACGAAAATTAAGTTTGTTATACGAGTTCGGAAAGCGTCTAAATTTACGATAAAGAGCATTCTTAGGATTCTTAAGAGAGAGGATCTTAGGATTCATCCAAGGTTTTAAGAAAGAAGGTTTAGTTTTTGAGGGTAGGAGGAGGTACTAAAGGCAAATACCTTTCTAGGCCTAAATTGAGGTGAAACAGGAATTTAGTGAAGAGATCATTAATATTTTCATCAGAGGGGAGTAGGGCAATCCAATTGGTATTTTCGAGAAAGGAGTTGAAAGCTGCCAGTCTGTTAATCGTAATAAGCTGCGATTTAAAAGTAAGCGAAGATATCTGAGGGGGTGGAGAAAATGATTGGAGAGAAAAAATTGGGAAATGATCAGAAATGGGCGCAATCAATGGAGCCGCTGAACTTATTGTCGGAAGAAGAAGAGAAGCATTGGTCGAGGAGGGAGTAGGAGTTAAAAAAGCTAGAATAATGAGTGGAAGAGTCAATCAGAAGGACTAAGCCGGACCTAGTCATTAAATCAAGAACTGAAATTAAGGGCCAGTTCATTATCTACTTTCTCAGCTGAGACTTCTCAACTGAGTGTTCAGCAACAATACAATGACATTGTTGCAATCAAGTCTTCCTCATCTTAACAATGCAAGTCCATTGTTGCAGAAGACTCAGTTGAGAAGACTCATTTGAGAAATTAGATAATGAACTGGCCCTAGCGTTTGCAGATAGGCGAGAGAAATCCAAATTGAAATCACTGGCGATAAAGATTTTATTGGAAGATAAGGTAAAGTCCAGAGTCATAGAAGAGAGAAAAGAATAAAAAGAAGAGAACTGTCCAGAGGGGGGGGGGGGTAGATTGAGATGAACACAAGCTTTGTGCTAATCCGTAAAGTAAGAATTTCGAAGTCAGGAGTAATTAAAGAGTAATTAGGCAAAAGTTCTTAATTGAGGGAGTTAAAAATGTAAACTACAATACCGCCACCTATCTTATTCGGACGGTACAAGGCTTCAAAGGTGAAATTAGAGAGAGGAGGAATGTCAGCAGTAGATTTAGACCAGAATTCTGTGAGAGCTATAATTTGCGGTTGTGAATGGAGAAAAGCAAGGAAAGCAAGAAGAGAGGAAAGATTCATGTGAAGACTGCGAATATTTAAGCAAAAGAAAAGTAAAGAAGAGGAAGGGGTAGGGGAAAGTTTTTCAGCAATGAGTGAATTATACTCATTAATGGTCAGAGGATTTGACGGAGAAAGCAGATGAGATGGAAGAGAATGGAGAGCAGACTGAGGTAGATACTATGAACAAATTAGAGGCTAGTAGAAAAGAAGAAAAGAGAAAGAGGGAAAAAGAACCTGTGGCAGGGAAGGAACAGAAGCAAGAGGAACAGAAAACAAGAGAAAGAAATATATTATAAAGGATAAAAGAACGAATAGAACTTAAAATTAAATATAAACAAGAACTAAATTAATGAGAAAGGTTGAACGAGAACAAGAACTAAATTTACTCTGATGGACATTTGAGGTGAAGCACATGCGTTGGAGGGCGGCGAAGGAAGGGATGGCGATCGTTGAACCTGTTGGATCCTTCGTAAAAACTCTGCTCCCGAAAGTCCAGGCGTTACGTGGCCCAAATTTAGCTTTGGCAGCGCAGAGCAAGCGATACCGAAAGGGGGTTAAATCGTCTGCAATATAGATAGACAGTCCACGTAATTTACTTCGGTTTTTGATTATTGTGTCTTTGAATGATGAGGAAGAAAATTGCAATAATATAGGCCTAATTCTAGACGACATACGAGAGCCTATACGATTTGCGGAGGAAATAGAAACCGGGTCCAGATGCACGTCTAATTTAGAAAGAAAAAGTTCGTAGCATAACGATACGGTGTCCTCCATGGCGATTCCGGGAGACCGTAGATTCTCACATTATTGCGTCTTGAACGTTGGTCAAGCTCGTCAAAATATAGCTGTAAATCACTGAGCTGGATGTGTAGTGGTGAAAGAATGGAAGAATCGAGAGGAGTGATTTGCTGAATAGGGTGAGCTAACGCCGCGTCGATTTGATTGAGGTGGGCATCGATAGCATCTAATCTCGCTTCAGTTGAAGAAACTCTGTTGATCAAATCTGATAGCAGACCTGCCAACTCTCCCGGATTCACCGGGTGTCACCCGGATTTTGACAATCTCACCCGCTCACCCGGCGGATCGTAAAAATCTCCCGACGAATAGTACTCTCTTAATAGAACCAGCAATTTCGTCAACAATTTCTTTTTTTTTGAACACTATCTACACCTCGTCTCAACTTCAGTTGAGAGTGACGTCATGAGTGAAGCGGTTGCCGTTCGTCCGCATGAAGAAATAGTTCCTACAATTTTCTGTATATAAAGTTCAAAATTCTTTCTGAAATCATATTTCATATTTTTTCTCATTGACATAATAAAAAATCTGCATATAAAAAAGCCATTTGACGAAATGAAAAAAAATAATAATAATAAACAAAATAAATTCCGACTGTAGTGGAGAATATTCGAATGCAAGATGGCGGCGTCTAGTTCCTACGTGAAGAACGTTAAAGGAAAACTTTACCACAGTGAAGCGAAGCAGATTATACTTAACGTTTACGGCAAATTGGCAGAACAGAACTCGGTAAATCAGTAAGTGACATCGTAGATTTGGTTACGGATTTAACTGGAGTCTCGGCAGCGACAGTCTACAGAGTCAGGAAGGAGCTGAAGAAGGAAGGCAAAGGTGTCAACACCGAAGAAGTCTGTGAAACGAAATGTCGTTAAAGATTCTTTCAGTAAGTATGACGATTTTGCTAAATCAGCCATTCGATTAAAAGTACACCACTATTTTTTCCGAAACGAATGCCCCACATTAAACCGTCTGCTGTGAGACGTAAACGCCGATGACGACTTGCCAACCATATCGCGAGCAACGCTCCATCGCTAGCTCCTACATCTCGGGTTCACGTTTGCGAGAAGCCATCGTGATTCTATGTTGATGGCGTCATAAATACCTGCGTATGATTATGAAGTATCGAAGAGAGGAGAGATTAATTTATTACTTGGATGAAACGTGGTGTAATGCTGGCCATTGTCTGAATAAAGTCTGGCAGGAGATGCCTTTCTTAAGGGGCTATCCATTGGCTTAGTTGGCTTAAAGAAACCGAGTGGGACGGGGAAAGACTGATTCTTTTACATGCAGGCAGCGAGTACGGCTTTGTGGAATCGACAATCGACAATCGAACAGTGAAGTGTACATTCGTTAGGATGGGACGAAAGCAGCGCTTTCACAAAGCTCATCTAACCAGAATAAACTCCAAAGGAAATACACTGAGGTAGTCAAGAAGCCTAACCAACCCAAGCGGTCTTCCATATTATACAAAAAAGAAAATAAGATTGACGATTGCCAGAAACAAAAAAAAACAAACGAAATAAAAAATACAAGGAGAAATAAGATTATCACATCTTCCAGTAGTCTGGGAAAGAGACGTTGCTAATATCTTCAAAATTGATGTCAAGAACGTGCCTCGGTTTACGATACTTCGTATGCCAGTTCATATTCATTGAGTTCTCCAGTATCCCTTTCACAAGCTTATTGTCGTGAGTCTTCATCTTCTGTATCATAATCAAAAGGAGATCCTGTATAAACTTACCGATATGGGCCATGTTTAAATCGAGATGGATGGATTGGTTTTTCACCGTCCTTCTGTCCAGCTGGGCAATGGTCCTCAGGGTAACATTCTGGAATGACTGTAGTTCACTCCATCTGCTTTTACAGATAGTCGCCCACGCAGGCATGCCATAGAGGAGTATGGTCCGGATAATCGATTTGTACAGAAGTAGCTTGTTGTCAATGCTGAGGGCGCTGTTGCGACCCATAAGAGCTATGATACTGTACTTAGCTTTGTAGAAGGTGCACAACGTTTATTTAAATCCAAGAAAAAACTGATTACCATGACGAAATGAACGGGAAATACTTCGATAATCATTCATGTCTCCTTTGTTCACTTCGCAATGTTACGCGGGAAGAACCTACCAATCACAGATGAAGAGAAATTCTTATTCCTCTGTACTACCAATCGCCTTTCATTATTTTCAAATTTGAGTTGTGTTTCAATCCGTTATGGCTGCTTCTAAAAACTCTCTCCAGTCGCGATCGAGCGTAAGCGTTGATGATCAGCGCGAGCACTGCATCTAAAAATGACAGAGCGCTCGTCACTGGCGCCTCTAAAAACTCCCCGATCTCATCGTCGTGTTGGGAACTCTCAGGATCAAAGTGATCTTATTTCCATTGTGATCACTTCGCGTTGCCTCCCTCACTTTCACTACTTTCGCTTTCATTACTTTCGCAATAACGGCCGACAATGAAAGCATATCCCACCTCGAACTCCGTTTCCAATGCGGTTTATAGGTTTACAATGAATCTGAAGGCACAGAACAGGTCAAGATAGACGGCAGGGGTGAAGGAGCTGAAGATAAAAGCGAAGATTGTTTATATATTTTAATTTTTTAATTTTTCTCTTAGGTTTCGAATTTTCTTTAAAGTTTCGGTTTATCGTACGAGCACTCTCGTACGTAGATTTTTTAACACTCTCGTGTTTATTGTCATAAAAGAATAAATGCATTGAAATCTAATAAACATCAGATTATAATAGACAATAAAAATAAATAATTACGCTTAAAACAGAAAGTTTGAAAGCGTAACGAGTTTCTGTGGCAGTTACCTCTTATTTACTGCCCGCCTCTTACTGTGACTGTGCTGAGGCGTTGTGAGGAATTGTTGGCTACCATGTTTCGTAATCGAATGCACATTTCTTTGTGAGTTATTGTGCTGCTGTGAATTTCCAAATTATTGGACCTGGTCAGACTATAACAGGAAATTTTATTGCAAACGGCCCGACTTGTGGAAGAACAAAGAGTGCTTGCTCAACGCGAAAAATAACATGGCAACGGTCCCCACCCTCCCTACTCTCCTGACTTAGACTCCTGCGACCTCTAACTCTTCCCTAAAACGAAAGGGCGACGTTTTGACTCCATTGAAGATATCCAAGCGGATTGCAGCTGCTCTTGAACACCCTACAGCCGTCGAATTTCCAGGAGTGCTACCAAAAATGGGAAAATTGCTGGGATCGCTGCTTACGTGCCGGAAGTGATGACTACTTTGAAGGTGACAGCGGAAATTAGGGTGTAAGATACGCTTTCTGTTTTTTATAAGAAATTCGCGGAAATTTTGGGTACCACTTGGTATGTGCAGCACTGTATTATTAAATCAAACAACATGAAAATAGCAAATTTGTTCAAAACTTATGTTGCACGAGTTGGGTGGTTTTAACATATGGAGGTATGAGTAATACCATAACGAATAGAATAGTAAGTGTGATTACTTGCGTAGTTTTCTGGCGCATCCGCAAGATGTTACTGCGTGCGTTTTCGACCAGCGAGTCGCAGGTTTTTAGTATTCGCTTACAAGGAAAAGGATGAAACGTTAACAGTAGTTTTAAAAATTAATTTTCAAACACAAGTTCTTTATTTATTCTTACTGTTTATTTACTGTTTCTTAAAGGTAAATTCCACGGAAAAAATTCGAAAAGTTTATTTGCATCCAGGGTAATATATCATTCAAAATTTTCGATTTATCCTAATATTTTAATAAGAAAAACGCCTCGATAGATTGAACAATTCAAAAATTGGCCCTCTCGTCCCCTCAGGAGAATCAGCGGAACAAGAAGTCATTTCTAGCTTAGTTTCGATTCTATCCTAGTTTCGATTCTACATAACGCTAGAGTTTGCTTGCCTTTTTACTATCAGAATGCCTTTATCTTGTTCTCTCTTTGGATGTGTAAATAAGAAATCCGATAGAAACTTCACGTTTCATATATTTATACAATCGGAATCAACGATATGAAATGAGTAGATCGCTTATTTGGAGAGAGGATCTTCTCAGTAATTGTGAACCCCTTCTGCGCACGCCTGACGGATTTTAAAACATCGCCTCATCATGTCAGGGACTCCTCGTCTCCTGCACAGAAGCGGCTAGCGACACGGTAGAACATGATGTCATGGCAAGTTCCTGTAACCGGCCGAGGGGAAACCAACTGCCCCCTGTAACCAACTAGGTTGGGGTATATATCAATTATTTACCCCCGGAGGGGGACGTCGTAGACAGAACGCCGAAGGCGTTCGAGTAACGGAAAACAGTGACCAATGAGCTTCATTGAATGAGGCCCGCAGGGCCGACGTGAGGCGCGAAGCGCCGAGAGTGGTAAAAGTTTGTTAAATTCAAACACGGTTACAGGAACTTGCCATGACGTCATGTTCTACCGTGTCGCTAGCCGCTTCTGTGCAGGAGACGAGGAGTCCCTGACATGATGAGGCGATGTTTTAAAATCCGTCAGGCATGCGCAGAAGGGGTTCACAATTACTGCGAAGATCCTCTCGCCTTATTTGGCCGCCATCTTTGGGGCAATTTGAAGGCGGCGAAAAGTGGAACTAATCTCCATTCTTCCATGTTATTACACTAAAGGCGCCATTACTATAGTAGTCTGAACATCGCCAGCCAAAGCGCCATTACTGTATATCCGCTTTGTCGCAAGCTGAGAAAGCACCCCCCCCCCCCCCACCAACATCGTGCTTGTAGTCTGGAATTTTTTATGCGATCTCCCAAATTTAGAAGGTTTTTAATAAATGCGGTATATAATTTCATAAATACCTCTAAACAATCATTCTGGTATCACTGAAACGACGATAACAACGTTGGATACATCTAATCAACCAATCACGATATGAAAGACCAGGATTTTTACATGAGAAAAACATTCTAAGACGCAGAAAATAAAAAATACACCTGTGAAAGGTCAGTGGTGAACCTTTAATATGTCTTTTATTACAATTTAAAGCTGAACAAGAAATCGGCATTGAGTTTTGGTGTGTTTATCTACGCAAAATTACACACGTAAAGATCGATGAAAGCCATTTTTGACTACCAAAGCAATGGCCGCCAGGCCTTCAAATGGGGACACGATGGCGGCGCTGAAAGTAGCTCATGAGCGATCTACTCATTTCATATCGTTGATCGGAATCGATTAAGAAGCAGCGGATTACCTTTAGCCAGTGAAGACTTTGTATCCAAATACGAACAGCATCGTGTGATCAGTTCATTTCGAAGGGTTTTGCTTTTTTTATAATCCTGTAGTTTTAAATTCATTGAAAATTAAAACGAAATTCATTGAAACTAGAATCTGTTCCAACTCTAAAAGGGCATAATTCTGGTGATCTTCAAGAACAACGACCGCGATAGTCAGACATTTGCTAACCGCCGAAGGAATGAAGTAGGCTTATCTGCTGTCATAAGGTACATGCACGAGTAAATATAACGAGTAAATTTTTGAAAATACGAGTAAAAATACTGTTTTAAACGTAACCAACGATATGCAAATTACCCTATTAACACATTATAACAAGCTCATAACGTATAAATAGTGAAACAATAAAATATACGATAGAAACTGAACACGAAACGCGAAATTCCCATTTGCAGCCAGCAAAAAAACGCCACGAAGTTGGTCGAAATCGACAGCAGCGCTCTTATTTCGCACATCCGCCGCTCGCCTGATTTTTAGCATTGCTTAATACGAGAGTAATCACACTTATTTATTCTATGCGTTATGGTAATACGAAAAATGTGTCAGAAACGTATGAAATAAGAAAACATATAGCGCATATAGCGGTCTGTAAGGACCAGCTTTGAGATAGTTTAGGCCTTTGGAACGAATAGGCGATGAATGGCTGACTAAGCTATTTTATGCTGTCTGTAGAAATTGGAAGTATGAGAGAGTGTGACAAGAACGAGTAAGAATATACCTGACATTGGAGAGGTTTCAAAATTTGAATGAAGAAATGAAGAAAATGGATGAGACGGAGATTAATGGAAGTATGTAGAGAAAGGGATGTCTGGTGTCGTTTAATTGGTGTCATGTAACCAAAAAAGGGAGGGGAACTCTAATCCGCAAGGAGATTTGAAATAGCGGATACGTATTTCGGCTACCACGTAGCCATCTTCGGCGATGACAGACAAAAGTCAACTTCATTGGTGTCATTTAAGTTTACATTAAGTTAGATCAGATAGTTTAGATGTTATCCCTCTTTCAGGAGGATTAACTGATGTAAAACAAGTAGTTCGCCTCGAACTGAGACCTCGCGATTTTCCATTTTTGCCCATTATTACAAACTTAAAGTAATTATTGACAATCGACAATCGAACAGCGCATGGAAAAACGAAACGAGCGGTCAGAAAGCAACGCTTTCACTGCCATACTCATCCAGGAAGTAACCAAGGGAAGTACACTGAACTAGGCAAGAAGCCAGATGAAACCTAGTTAAGTCATCCAGGGGATAAGATGGAGTCCTTTCCTATAAGGACGATGAAGTTGATTGTTGATTGACGAGGGACATGGAGCTACGAGATCCAGTAATCGGGAAAGATGGCCTTTTGAATGTCGTCGAAATCGATGTCCAGGACGTGACGAGGCCTGCGATGCCTGAGGAAACTTCTAAATGTGAGTGGATGCTCCAGAATATCTGCAACCAGAGGATTAGGATGGTCCTTAATCTTCGGCAGCAACTTCTTCAATGACTCCTGGCCATAGCTACCAATTGGAGGTATATGGAAATCCTCAGCAATAGAATTATTTGTTGCGACTCTCCTGTCAAGTTGGGCGATAGTCCTCAGAATAACGTTTTGGAAGGTTTGCAGATCCTTCCATCTGGTCTTACATATTGTAGCCCAGGCAGGCATACCATAAAGAAGAATGGTTCGTATAACCATCTTATAAAGCAAGAGTTTGCTATCCATTCCAAGGGCGCTGTTTCGCCCCAGAAGAGCAACTAGACTAAACTTGGCCTTTTTAGCTTTACTTATCGCATAGGAGACGTGGTCACTCCAATTTAGCCTGGCATCTACCATCACTCCGAGGTATTTGTAATTCTTAACCCATTCGAGCTCTTTACCAGAAAGGAAGAGAGGACTCGGTGGTTTCCGAAGTTTCTTCGTAATGAACATTGCCTTGCATTTGTCAACGTTCAGGTCGAGTCTCCACTTTGCAAACCACTTTTCGCACAATTGTAAGGCCTTTTGTAAGCGTGATATGACGTGAGCGGGATTGCGGTCAGTAGTCATGATGGCCGCGTCATCAGCAAACAGATATAGTTTGCACTTGGTAAAAGTTGGGAAGTCACTGATGAAAAAGTTGAACAATGCAGGCCCTAGGACAGAGTCCTGGGGAACACCAGCATTGACGTCACAAGGGTTTGACATGGAGCAGCCAACCTTGACGCGAAATATCCTGTTTGAGAGGAAGGAATTAATCAAGCTAATAAGTTTGTCCGAAAAACCACATGTAATCATCTTGAATATGAGGCCGTTGTGCCAAACCTGGTCAAAAGCTTTACGAACATCCAAGAAGACAAGACCACCATACTTAGCACAGTTAAGAGGAGTGTTTAGGTCTGCAACAAGCCTCCAGATCTGAACTTGGCAGGAGTGACCTGGGCGAAAGCCAAATTGCTCATCACGAACGAGATTGTTTGCTACACAGAATTCGTTAAACCTCTTCAGAATGCAGCGTTCAAAGACTTTGGATAACATAGGTAGTAAGCTTATGGGCCTGTAGCTGACAGCAAGAGCAGGGTTTAGACCAGGCTTTGGTATGGTAACTATGACGGATTCTTTCCACTGGTCGGGGAAGTAACCAAGTTTCCAGCAGTCATTCATGGCTTTGGTGATGATCGAGATAATATTAGAAGGCAAGTTCTTGAGAGCACTGTTAGTGATGCAATCAATGCCCGCTGCTTTCTTTGTCTTAAGTCGCTTGATGACGTCGGAGATTTCTTGGGCACTAATGACTTCCACAGGGGTGGGAACACGATGAATGCACTGTAATTATTGCGCCCGGCACGACAGAAAAAGGAAACTGGCGCATGTGTAAATGAAAAAAACTCGTTCAACCAATCAGAAACGGACTGGAAACGGGGTGTTATTAATTCCTGGCATCTGTAGAAGTAATGCTCCGATTCCTGTCCGTTTCTGATTGGTAGAACGAGATTTTTTTCATTTACACATGCGCCAGTTTCCTTTTTCTTCGTGCCAGGCACTATACATACTTCATTAAATGACATCCAAAAAGGAATTTAACTGGCATAAAAAGCCTCATTGCAGGGACTTTTTACGATGGTGTGTGGTGAGCGGGGAAGGTGGCCAAAACTGCCCTTGTTGCGGTGACAATGGTGGCAGGTAAGTATTAAGTAGGCACTTTTAATGGGGTCTTAATGGAGTTTTTTTATTATTATGTCTTTTATGTTTCTTTGGAATTTAATAATTTTTTTAGTTTTTCTTTACGAAGTTTATACTTTAGTATTTTCTTTAAGAATTTAATATTTTGTATTTTTTGTTTTTTTTTTATTACATTAAGGAACTGCTTTTTTATATATTTTTTATTTTATAATTTTGTATTTGGTTTTTTATACATTTTCCATGAAAATTACTTAAAATAAGGTCTCCATGGCTGTAACTTTTTTATTTGTTAACCGATTTTCAAAATTCTTCTTGTATCTTATACTCACATTTGTCCTCTATGTAATGCACTATTCACTTTTCGACATAGTCCCCATCCCTTTCCACGCATTGCGCCAACGCGTGATTAGGTGGGTGATAATGCTACGACCGCGATAATGCTACGTATGTGCATCCCGTCGCTACTTCTTTGTCACCTATATCCAAAATTACTTTGTCATGCGTCAGCCCTTGTGATTTGTGGACGGTGACTGCCCAAGCCAGAGACAATGGAAATTGTACGCGAGAACACGCAATCTGACCCGACTTCCAGCCTCGCGTTACTGGTGCAATCGGTACCAGCCCGGCGATGGTGGAGCCCGTGTATTTGTCGAATTCCAATAGGCATATTTTGAAGTGGAGCTGATCTCGGTTCGAAGACGATGTCTCTAAGATAGCCAAGAGCACCATTTACTAAACCCTACGCCACCTACAAGCATGACTCTGCATCCTATTGCTAAATATAAAATCTTTTCTAAGCCTTGTGCAACTTCTGTTTCGGCTTTTCTTGCAGTAGGGTTACTATTTTTAGATTCCATTTTAGCAATAGGCTTGTTGAGAAATTCTAATTTAAGCAAATTGTGGGATCGAACAGTTTCATTGTATGGCATAAGTTTTAAAGCTTGATCAAACTCAGGTAGGTTTAGTAATTCAGACTTTTCACGTGTCATTAAAAGTCTCCAATTACTGACGATTGATTCTCCCACGCTCAAGCGATCACTTGTTGACGATGAGCTTTAGTTAATATCACGCATTTTTAATAGATTTATAGAGCATCTGTCCTTGATCTGCGTGGGAAGAGGAGTAGCCACTTCCGTAAAACGCTGGATCCATTACTGGTGGTAACTGTTTTAGATCACCGAGCAGATACAGACACATCCTACCAAACGGAAGATGTTGAGGTTTTACTTGCTTGCATCTCCGATCGACTTTATGTAACAAACAGCATCCTACCATGCTCATCTCATCAACAATAATAATCCTTCCTAAACTATAATTTAACTCGAAAAAATTAATACAAAATACCTACTTAAATTCTAAACTAAATTAAAAGTATGTAACTAAACTAAATAATAACGTAGTATTAAAAAATATTTAAAAAAAAGAAAAAAAAACTAAAAACGAAAACTTATATTTAACTATTATATTTAACTAATACGCACCGCGAACATGGACAAGTGCGATAGAATAGAGACTGAGCAGTAGTTTTGTTACGACTACAGAATCGATTCTTTAAATCTCTTGCTCTATCATCACATCCTGGACATCAGTTAATCTACTCATCAAGACGATTCTAACGAAAGTGAACATAATATGCCTACCTTGTTTAGATGGTGGAGCCCATAGTCCTTCCAGCTCCATCATCAGATCAGTTCCATGATACCCAATTATTGTCACCGAATTTATGCCTTTTCATTTGATACCCCACTCGGGCATATATGCTTACCTTATAGTTTTCATCCCTCTTGCACACCATATCTCCGTAACCCCTCGAACGGTCCTACTCTTGTTCGAACTCTAAAATTCTATTGGCCTCAACTACTCGTGTACCAAAAATCATGAAGATCGGAGCAACGGTACTCAAGTTATCGTCGAACAAACATACAAAGTCACAAAGATACAAACGCTTCAGCATCTCGCCACTTACTCGCTATTTACAATGCAATTTGTTTCTTTAAAAGCAATTTTTTTTTAGGTATTGTTCATTGTCTCATACAATTCATGAAATGTAAAGAAACTGCTATGGTTGTAAGCAATTGAGAATGTTTACAAAATCAATTCATTCTGCATTGTTCATTGTGTCGTATATAACTAACGAAATGTAACTTACATGGTTGTAAACGTCCCATATTTATTGTTTTTTTTAACTTGGCATGGACGTATTTTTCATGAAAAATGTTTAAGCTTTTTTAAAAGATATTAATTTTTTTTCTAAAAATGAAGAAATGGCTGGAGCTGTCCTTCAAGCAAATCAAAGCCAATAAATTCGACATGTATGGACTAAGAAACGAATAATTTTTGGAAATAAATTGTTTGCCTCTGATGAGCCAATTTTGAGTTTTAACGGTTTTTCTTAAAAAACCCAAACTCCCTCCCTCGCAAAAAAAAAATCATTTCAGCTAACACACAATGCGAACGTACCATTCCATCATTTCAATTTATTTCATCATTTATTTATATCGCTGAGTCATGATTTTATGCATATATCACGTAATAATTGATTATGTAATAATTCAAGTAATTATGTTCCGGGAAAATCTTTCATTCTATGCGTTTTGGAACATTTCTCCGTCGAATCACAAATGTTTGCTTTAATTAATTTAGATAAATTAGATAAAGTTATCTAATTTTTTGCATTTATTCCGATAATTTTAAAAAAGCAAAAGTATTTAATAAATATGCCAAAACGCTTAGACTCAAACATGGTTAGCCCTGTCTTTTGGTGGTCTAATCTATCCGGCTAACAATTTCAGAAACGTTGCTATTACTAAAACTGAAAGACTAGTAATAAAAGTATAAAAATGATAATAACATCCTAAGGAGAAGAGTGGTTATATAAAAGACTATTATTGAAAAAAGTTACAGCATTTATGAGGAATAAATAGGAGTATCTTTCTTCGAAAACGAAAAACTATAAAATTACAGAAACAAATGCAACACAGGGTGGTACATTTTTTAACCTTTATTTTGGCCATGTTTCCGAATAGATACAACATATGTACCTATTTTAACTTTTACTCACGTTTTGATTCTCTGTATGAATCTGAAGTCAAAATCAAAAATATCGAAAAAAAAATTGACGACGCAACGACCAACTTCGCGACGACAGTAAAGATGCTTTTATAATTAACATCGTTATGATAATGCAATATCAAGGATTCTCAAGTGCTTGTTTTTTTTGTTGTTGTTGTTGTTTATTTTTAATAAGTGGCATTTTTAAAATTTTAAAAGAAAATTAATCGGCGCTATCGCAAATTTTCGTATTCTGATATCTCTGAACATTCTAAATTAAAACATTGTATTTTATATTCCCGTTAGAAAAATAATGCAGAGCAACTTTTCTCAATTATTTTGCCCTTGCGAAGCCCTTGAACTAGAATACCCCTTTTATAATATAATATCAAAGTTCTAGGGTACCCCGACATAATAATTATTATATATCGTTATTAAACGTATCTTTCTTTCTTTGTTATTTTTTAAAACAAATAATAAGTACTATAATAACATAGTAGAAAAAAAATCATCCAACTTTTAAATAAGTTTTCTATTTACATGTAATATATTATTTCTCGCGGAATACCTGTTGAGAAATGCTAGATAAGGTGAGAAAGATGGAAACAGGTAGGACTGCTTCAGGCACGTCACCTTTGGAAGGGGCATGACAGTTGTAGCCGGTGTTTCCCGTCAGCCAAGGAAATCCCCGCGTGACGTCAAATCAGCGACCACTCAACCATTCCAATTTGTTTACGAATTTTGAAGCAACCTTGGTTGTCAGTCGCTCCTTGTAGGAAGGAGAAAAACAACGATTTTGCATTTACCCGACAGAAAAGGAACCACTGCACGAGCGAATTGTCTTCATAAACGTTAAATTAATGGAACGTAAGTGTATTTCATTTTCTTTGCTATTCTTATTTCACGAAACGTAAAATTAAATTTATACCTAAAGCCTACAGATTAAAGCTCAAGAGATAGGAAATTGAATTATTGATTTTAAGGTGCCGTATTAAACAGGGCAATGAAAAGTCATAACTGTATAATAATTAATAATTATTTCCTTAATTAATTATTTTATTAATTTTATGAGGCTTTTGCAGTAACATTTTGCTCCATACATATTTTTTCAGGGGTGACGTCACCAAATGCTTTGGCGGTGAAATATGAATGAATGGGTATAATTTGAAAGCAGTGTCTCGAAATTAAAGATGCAAATTGTCGAAATAATTCAATGTATTATTCCTCAATACATACCAAATCTGAAGTTAAAATTGGAAGTTTTAAATGCGTAAAAATACTGAAATAAATTTTTTTTTATCTCATTCTCCATCAAATATTAAAAATTAGTACTCTAAATAGGAGTTATTGTTATCAGCACGTGATTAAAACTCTCAAGTAAGTTAAATTATATTTAAACGATTGAATATTTCAACTATTGAATAATCAAAAATAAAATTTCTTAAAATTTCATAAAATGACAGGTTTATTAATTTAAATTAAATTCATAAATTCTTAAAGACAATTAATAATTGAAAATTCTTAGAAAACCAATAATAATTTTTTGATAAACAAGCCAATTGCCAATTTTTATAACGATTGAAGCCTAATAACAATTTGTTTGATAATAAATAATTTTGCTTAAAAAATAAATAATTTTGAACATTAATTTTTCAAACAAATTTTTTCATGAAAATTGATAATTTCAAGGAAACGTGTTATTTCGTATAAAATACAGGATGACTATCACAGCTTGAACAATTTTTTTTTAATTCTCATAGCGATGTGAAAACAAATATTATAAGTTTTTAATGAAAGTCAAATAAAAACGAAAATTTGTGTGGGGGAAAAAAAAGACGACGTGTAGGATCGTAAGTTTTTGTTTTCAACAATTGCGAAACCCCATGTACAAATTGAACAATAGGTTGCAAGTGTTGCATCACTTGAGAAAGAACGATAGCTGGCGCTTCGAAGCTCTGCGAGTGATCGCTTCGTCCAAACAAGCAATCGCAAACAAACCAAAGTCAAATCGCGAAAAAATCAAAAGCAATCGCAAACAGCACGGGAAAGGTGACTTGGACCATGTTTTTTGATCGCAAAGTCCCGATTTTACTGGACTTTCTTGAAAAAGGCACCACAGTTAACCCAGCACGATATGGGGAAACATTGAAACATGGTTATTAGAAGTTATAACTTCTAATAACCATGATTGAAGGCACTGCGCGCGGGCATGAAATGCAAGCATCCTGGACTTCTTACAGAAGGAGTGCTTCTTCTCCACGACAACGCGCGTCCTCACACCTCGAAAGCAACGGTAGACATCATCAAAAAGTTCAAATGGGAAGCAATGCAGCATCCACCTTACAGCCGTGACTTATCGCCATGTGACTTTCACGTGTTTGGGGATCTCAAGTAACATCTGAAAGGCCGCAGTTTCAGTCGGACGATGAAGTGAAGGAAGAGGTTTTGGAATGGTTCCACGCGCAATCGAAAGACTTCTTCCATAAAGGAATTACACGCCTTGTTACACAGTGGGATAAATCCCTTAACGCATTTGGAGAGTATTTTTAAATTCCTTGTATACACTTTGGATAAAATAAAATAATTTTCGTTTTTATTTGTACGACCCTTATACATTGGAGGAAAGAATAAATATCCAAGATTATGCAACTTATTATAAATGCTCACCTCGCACAGATTTGCGAATAAAGCAGTAAAAAATTTTCGTCAGACACAAGCTGACTTCCTGGAATTTTGCCTTTATATATATTAAACTGCTTATGCCCCCCCCCCCCTCAATTTCTGGTCTGTTTCGATATGTTATTTTTTAAAAGACCCGCTGCACGGAAACCGCCTATGCATCCTCGGAGAAAAATGCACCATCATATCCCATCGCTACGAGAAATAAAAAAAAATGCTCAAATTATTCATAAAACTGTTCAAACGGCAGTATTCTTTTACCGGGTGTCCCAAAAATGACTGATGGATTTTGAAAATCAATAAAATAAAGACGGAATGCGATAGATATGTATCGTTTGCAGCCTTATGCTTAGGAAATCAGGGAATTTTATCCCACCAAATTTCAAATTTAGTTAACATTTTCACCCAAAGGGGGCGCTGAAAACTATGAAAAAATAAAAACCGGTATGAAAATGTTGCAAGGACTGTTGCAAAAAACCATTTTGGTAGAGCGGACTTGCAATCTCAACAGCACATGCTATCAGCTTGACGACGAACTATGGAATGGGGAGCTGAAATACTTCGTTTTAACTATACCTGTTACAGATCGCCTGCAGCGCCATCTCTTGGTAGAAATGTTAACTAAATTTGAAATTTGGTGGGATAAAATTCCCTGATTTCCTAAGCATAAGGCTGCAAACGATACATATCTATCGCATTCCGTCTTTTTTTTTATTGATTTTCAAAATCCATCAGTCATTTTTGGGACACCCGGTATATACACCCTGTATATTACAGCATTCTTTATTCAATATGACACAATAACATCGTACAGTTAAAATCCGCGTCACTTGATTGCTACTGTTTCAACTTTCTCCTGCTAAAGGAGGTAAGGACCTGTATTCTTGGATATAAAAAAAAAAGATTTGGGAATATGGGGAAGCAAAACCATAGTAGCGCGGGTTCCTATTAAATTAGCATGTGAATGCAGAAGATCAGTATATAAATTAATCAGAAATTTTATTTTGATTCTAAATAAAGTATACAGTGTCTACAAAGTTCGTTTGTAATTTTGAAAATTAATTAAAAAGATGATAAAAAATTAGCTAAATTTAAAAAAATGATCAAATTATTTTGCGTTATAAATAATTAAATATAAACTGGAGATGACCTCCAAACATGATGTAATAATTTTTCTATCGAAATATGGAAGGAAAAATTCTGCGATCTGGATTCCATCAGACCCCGGAATATCCTTATTACATCATGTTTGAAAATCATCTCCAGTTTATATTTAATTATTTATCTGTGAGTTCAGCAAACTCTCTGATGGTTGGATAGGAGAAATTCTCGATCTGGGAGCCATTGGGTCTTCGACCAATTGCTCCTTTGGGCTTTCAACCGTGACAACTTGGTTGTCTTTAAGACACCTTGTGACAGCATGGCTGTCCGGGTGTTTGCAATAGCCCAACTGGTAGAGGCGTCGACCATAACAGTCTAGGTTCCTGGTTCGAATCCTGGTCGCAGAATTTTTCCTTCCATTTTTCCATAACGATATTTTGCGTTATGTTTATACATGCTCTACTCTCTCTTCTATTACAGCTTATATACCTATTGTCATATTCGCTTCCATATTTTTTGTGTGCATAATTTGCTCTCTTTGCAATAAGAAGAAATCCTCGCAGACAACTGGAAAAGGGTGTATATCGCAACAGCAGCCACGACCCATCTTATACGCAAATGGACGCATATATGTCATCCAATCAGAAATACACCAACAAGCATCAATATCACCACCACCGTATATCCCATCATCTTTTCCCACAGAAACAACTGTGCCAGTCATTGTGCCAACAGTCATCATGTCAGACAACACTTTCTCAACGTCAGACAACACATTCTCAATGTCAGACAACACGTTCTCAACATCAGACAACGCCTTCTCCACGTCAGATAACACATGCTCAACGTCGGGCAACTCATGTTCAACGTCGGACAGTACCTTTTAATATATTGTTTTATTTAAAAACTGTTTTTGTATAAAAATATGTAAAATCACTTTACCTTTACATGAGTCTCCACAGAAACAGATCACATAATCTTCTAAGTCACATGAGCCTCCACAGAAACAGTTCTCGCCACATGTGTTTTGTCATCGATTCTAATATCACGTTAGATAAAATTTTACATATTCGCTCAAATTACTGCTCAAAATGTGTGAGTGAATGGTTTTAACGGTGATTTTTTTTTTTTTTAAATGCACACTTTCTAAAAATTTTGCTTGTTTTCGTAGCACATTTGAATGAATAAAAAATCAAATCTGATTGATGTTTTGTTCCACTTATCCTTTGCAAGGAATTGATAAAATCTTCATTTTTTATATGTTTAACGACATATGTTGATGTGCTATTGGGATAATTTGTAAGAGCAACCTCGCTAAGGGTCCTACAATAATAGGTGACCAGAAGGCATAATTCAGTAATGACCCAATAATATTGGGTAATCGTACCGAAAAAATGTGGTTACAGAAATTCACCAACAATTAGGGAAAACGTTTATGGAATATTATCTTTGAAACGAAGAAGTAAAACCGACTGTCACGGAATACAGACGCCATCCAGAATTCCGATGACATCGTCGGTCAGTTCCATACTCGTTACTTCTATGGTTCGACAATCAATCGACAATCGAACAGTGAAGTGTACATTCGTTAGAATGGGACGAAAGCAGCGCTTTCACAAAGCTCATCTAATCAGAATAAACTCCAAAGGAAATACACTGAGGTAGTCAAGAAGCCTAACCAACCCAAGCGGTCTTCCATATTATACAAAAAAGAAAATAAGATTGACGATTGCCAGAAACAAAAAAAAACAAACGAAATAAAAAATACAAGGAGAAATAAGATTATCACATCTTCCAGTAGTCTGGGAAAGAGACGTTGCTAATATCTTCAAAATTGATGTCAAGAACGTGCCTCGGATTACGATACTTCGTATGCCAGTTCATATTCATTGAGTTCTCCAGTATCCCTTTCACAAGCTTATTATCGTGAGTCTTCATCTTCTGTATCATAATCAAAAGGAGATCCTGTATAAACTTTTCGATATGGGCCATGTTTAAATCCAAGTGGATGGATTGGTTTTTCACCGTCCTTCTGTCCAGCTGGGCAATGGTCCTCAGGGTAACATTCTGGAATGACTGTAGTTCACTCCATCTGCTTTTACAGATAGTCGCCCACGCAGGCATGCCATAGAGGAGTATGGTCCGGATAATCGATTTGTACAGAAGTAGCTTGTTGTCAATGCTGAGGGCGCTGTTGCGACCCATAAGAGCTATGATACTGTACTTAGCCCTCTTCGCTTTGTTCAGAGCATAAGACATATGCTGGTTCCCTGAGAGGATAACTCCCAGGTACTTGTAGTTGTCCACCCAGTCCAGTTTCTTATTGAACAGAACAAGAGAATCTGGGGGATGCTTGAGCTTCCTATTGAGGTACAAAGCCTTGCACTTTCCGACGTTAAGGTTCAACTTCCAGCAGTTAAACCAGTCTTCGAACTGCTTCAAGGCGCACTGCAGCCGAGTGATAACGTGAGCCGGCTGGTGTGCCCATGTCATAATGGCAGTGTCATCCGCATAAAAATACAGATTACAATTATCGGGTTTTGGGAAATCATGTACAAAGTAATTAAATAGCATAGGCCCGAGGACAGAACCCTGAGGGACACCGGCCTTTACAACACGGGGTGTGGAAAGATTTTCTCCAACCTTGGCTTGATAGGATCTGCCGTCAAGAAAGGATTTCACCATCAAGATCAAATCGGCAGGGAACCCGTCTCTGATCATTTTGTAGACAAGGCCCTCATGCCACACTTGGTCAAAAGCTTTACTGACATCGAGAAATACCACCCCACAGTACCTGGATAGGTTCAGGGGGGTGCTCAGGTCTTCAACGAGCCTCCATATCTGCATCGGACAAGAGTGGGCAGCACGAAAGCCAAACTGCTCTTCCCGTAAAAGGTCATGGTTCGAAATGGAGAAGGGACCGAAGAAATACCCGTCGTCAACAACGTCAAGCGCAGGAGACCAATGAGAGACGAGAGTGGGAATTTCGAGAGGCCAACGTGAGAAAACGCGATCGAGGGAGACGTTATACAGGAGTCGTCGGGAATGGACGTGAGCGAGGGAGCGATGGCAGAAACGTCTCAGGAATTGCAAATGAAAATGGCAGCGACCTTCTTGCAATATCTAGAGAGCAGGGAGGAAAAATGCCAGGAATTATAAGCGCCCCGAAGTGCCTTACGCCGATGCAGAGAAGGCGAGTGCAACGAGGAGACCTCCGCTATAACGAATTCAGAGGTTTGCCTACGTGGCAAATTAAAAATTTTTATAAAAAAATATTACAAGTAACCTATTCAAAACGCCATAATAATGCCTTCTATTACTATGAAAATGCCAAGCAGAGTGCCTCACCGACGTCTAGCATAACGACATCAATTCAGTTGCCAGGCCTGGAGAGTTATAGTACGGCTGTGGCGCACCATCACGATGACGTCAGGCGTGACGTACATAATTTTTCTTCAATTGTAAATGTATATATATATACCATGTATAGGTCATAGGGGCTATAAAATGTTTACCACTGTCAAGGAAACAATACAAAGAAAAGGAAAACGTCATTGTATACGCAATACATTGTTATAACCTAAAAAAAAATACCTCGAAAATGGGGAAAGTCGTAACGCTCGGTTTAATAAGTTAAAAACATGTTAAAATGCAAATTATTTATGGTTATTGAATTTTTTAAAATGTATAAATTCGTTTAAAGTTATTAACATTATGCAATTAGTTTTCAATACCATGTGACCATGTGAATGATTAGGTGTGATAAATTATATTTCTTATGTCGTTACCGAATTCATATTCATGCATTGAATAAGTAGTTGTTTTTAACGTCTCACTATTAACTGACAAATAATGGAGAAACAATTGAAACCAAATCGAAATTATAATAAAACTTGCAAAATAATAGCAGTATATTTTAAATTGTTTAAAAAGACGCCTAAAATTAAAGATTTTAGTAATTTCTTTGTATGAAGTTACAAAGGATGTTGAATAAAGACCTAAATTCTACTGAGAAATACCTATCCAAGCGTCCCATTAAGAGTAAAATGGCCCCAAAACCCTTCCGCCCAACCGAAAATTTACTTTCTCCAACTGTGATCGCCAGTCCGCCCTTGAGGATGTTCATAGTTTGGTTTTTGCCCTCCTCTTGTTTTGCTAATTCAATTTCTTATTTTAATTTTGCATGGTTATACGGTTTTACAATATTTTCTTTTACCTCGTTTGCCTTTTTTTCTTATTTCTCTCCATCCTTTCACTTTTTTTCCTTAATTCATCATTTCCGAAAAGTTATTGTGTCATCGAATTATTGGTTTGTAATAATTCAGTTAGGCATAAGGACCAACGAGGAAGATGGAGTGGCAGTAGCCTTTTGTGTACAAGGTGATGACTTTAAGCCACCTTAACTCCACCCCTTCAATGGCCGTCTTGCTGAGCGGGGTATGGGAATTAAATTTTTAACTACAGGGCTAAGTCCATGAAACGGTTCCTATTCATTTAGTCTCAGAAGATCCCAGACATACGAGAGAGCAATTTCATAGTAAAATAAAGGTGGGAAATTATTTAAGAGAAGGATTAAATTAATATAATTAACTAGAAATCCACCCGTCACCGTACAGGTTGAAGGGTAAAGAAATGAAAGTAGAGCATCGATGGTTATAATCTGCAACAATATACTGTTCATCTGCATATAAAAAATCTTTTTCAGTTTATTTATTTTTTTCACAACAATGACTGACTATTATCTTATCGCAACAATCCCTGCCTTTGGACAGATTGTTGTAAACTTCTTTGTTGGCCCCAAACATACTGTGTGACAATTATTGAGCTACTAGCAGAGGACCCGGCGTTGCCCGGGCTAATTACACTTGTAGGAAAAACAGAACAATCTCAAGAAGTTAAATTATAACTCCAAATTGGTTAAATAATAACTCAATCATTGCAACATCCATTCTAAGAAAAATACGAAAAATAGGAATTCTAAATGATATAATGGAACTTTATTTAACTCCTTTTGACTTGTCTCAGATTAAAATGATATCCATCTTCACCACCGGGGAACATCACTGGATACTTTAGATCCAAGTTCTTCTTGCCCTAAGGGCCTTGACGTAGAAGCTCTTATACCCTCTTGCTCTATTCGAAACTCCCGTTGTCCAGATGTTTCCAATGCCCGTATAGATTTTTCTGTTTTAGCTGCAGAGTTTCTCTGACCAATACTCGTTCTTTCTCTTTCCTTTCCAGACACATAAATTTTTGCTAGTCCTGAACATTTGATAGGGAGCTCAAGGGAGACACGTGTGACACCTTTGCATCCTCAATAGACACTGCCTTATTTATGTCCTGTCACTGCATCATCATTTTATGTTCATTATTAATAATTCTTGGAAACGAACGTTCAGTCATCGCATTATCAGCATCTCAGTTTTCAGAATATTCACATTCACACAGAATACAGTCAAAATTTGGATTTGCTGTGCCACCAAATAAGCTAGGTGATAACTCCAGCGTGGCTCGGACTCTTTGTTTTTTTATTAAATTTTGCAATATCTTAAAAATAAACACATGAAGACGCTTAGAATCAATACAGCAAAAATTAAGAAACCAACCTTAGAATTAATACAGTAAAAATTCTTAATGAAAATTCGAAAAACTTTTTTTAAATGCTCACAGTGGATGGACCTCTCCAAGTATGCCACAGCTAGCCTAAATAAATTCTTAGTTACATAATCTTACTTTAGATGTACACTTGATGTTGTTGCAATTCCCGCTCGATTCTCGATGCCTTGAAGCAAATCTTGGCCATTCATCACTTTGTGTAGTCTAGCCATCGCCGATTCTTCTATTGACATGGCTACCATTTGCTCAACACAGTACGGAGCTAAAGGACTGCTTCCTCTGTCGTCTTTCCACCCTTTCCCAATAGTCTGCTAACTCTCCACTATCTCCAGTTACTGATCATTTTTAAAGATTTTCAAGAAATTCTTAAGTACTAAGAACTCTCAATTCTAAGAAAAGCCTGAATAACAGGAATTCTATGCATTATTACAAATCCATCCACAAACGTACATTTTTCTTTATATATATAGAAGATATGGAAAAAATTTTGATAACTTTTGAACAATTGGCGAGATTCAGTTAAAACTTGGCGGTTGAATGCAGGCCATGTTGGGATTTTTTGAGCATGCGCACTCGTATTGTTGTTGTTGTTGTTCGTTTTTCGTTGAAAATTTTAGAAAATGATCTCATTCCTATTATCCAAAGTTATCCAGATATCCTAATCTACTGGTGGACGACTTTAACCAATCAGGGCTCCTGCATCTCTTTCCGTTAAAGTATCTTTACTTATTCTTCTCGGATTGGTTTGTTTATCGTTAATTTTCGCTATAAATACCGTTTTTCCATCGTTTTGTCATATCTCGGTTACAAAATGCTGTGCATCTGTGTAAGAAATGGTTTGCTAAGTGGAGGTTAAACCTGAACGTAGATAAATGCAAAGCCATGTTCGTTACCAAAAAACTTAGAAAACCCCCGAAGCCAATCTGGCAAGGAGCTCGAGTGGGTAAATAACTATAAATACCTCGGAGTTGTGATAGATTCCAAGCTAAATTGGGGCGACCATCTCTCTTATGCTATCAACAAGGCCAAGAAGGCGAAGTTTAGTCTGGTTGCCCTTCTGGGACGAAACAGTTCGCTTGGAGTGGACAGCAAACTTTTGCTATATAAAATGGTTATCCGAACCATTCTTCTGTACGGTATACCTGCCTGGGCTACAACCTGCAAATCCAGATGGAAGGACCTACAAACATTCCAAAACGTCACCCTGAGGACTATAGCCCAACTCGACAGGAGAATAGCAACTAATACTTCCATTGCTGAAGATTTCTATATACCTACTATTGGAAACCACGTCAAAAAGTCGCTGAAGCAGCTTCTTCCGAAGATGAAGGACCATCCCAATCCTCTGGTTGCAGGTATTCTTGAGCATCCGCTCACCTTTAGAAGCCTCCTTAGACATCGTAGGCCTCGTCACATACTGGACGTCAACTTCGATGACATCCAAAAGGCCATCTTCCCACCCTACTGGATCACCTAGTTCTTCCACGTCCTATCGTCAATCAACAATCAACTTTATCGTCCTGTTAGGAAAGGACTCCTCCGTATCCTGTGGATGACTTAAACAGGTTCATCTGGCTTCTTTCCTAATTCAGCGTATTTCTTTTGGCTATAATACTGGATGAGTATGGCAGTGGAAGCACAGCTTCCGGACCGCTCTTTTTGTTTTTCTTCCCTGCGCTGTTCGATTGTCGATTGACTTCAGTTCACTTTCTTTTGAGTGGATTCACGGAGTCAAGGATTCCTGCCGAAGATGAAAGCAGTGCTTTCGAAATGCGCGTATCCAGGTTGTATTTTTCTGTTATTCGTTGTGGTTAAAGAGTTTTCTTTCATTTATTATAATAATTATTATCCACATAATATTCTTTCCTTGGTTTTAAGACATCACTATGGCGTTTTTCTACCATTAGTATTATCGACATTGTCAATGTCATCAAAATTGACATCAAGGATATGTCTTGGATTACGGTGCCTTTTTCTATGTAGAGAATGTTTTAGAATGCCAGAGACTAGATCATTATCATGATTTACCATAATAGGCAGCACGGTTTTCATGAGCTCTAGAACATATTTCCCGACATGGATCATATTGAAATCATTATGAATGGAGTAATTGCGAGCAATTCTCCTATCTAATTGTGCAATAGTCCTTAGGATAATGTTCTGGAAAGTTTGAAGTTCCTTCCATCTTGGCTTGCAAATTGTAGCCCAGACCGGCATGCCATATAGCAAGATGACACGAACAATAATTTTGTATAACAGTAGTTTGTTATCAACACTGAGAGCACTAGTGGCTACATGCCTATATATACAGAAATATGGTACAAAGTAAACAACGTGACTGGATAAAGAAATGACAAATAGTATATAAAGTTTGGGGTTGAAAATAAAGAATACAAATAAATAACGAATAGTATAAAAATTTCGAAGTGTTCGGAAAAGATGCGACAGGCTATAGAAGGAACCAATAGGTTAGGTTAGGTTAGGTTAGGTTAGGTTAGGTTAGGTTAGGATGACTCATTAGTCATTGCAATAATATAAAAAAAAAATAAAATAAATTGGGAACAGGAAACAGATACAGTGTGTCATACACTGAAACGCGGACCAAAAGGAAGACTCATCCGGTTGCCTAAAAAGGATAGAGAAAACTTTTTAACATTTGAATAAAATTTTTGAACGCAGTAGTTTTTGAAAATTTGATTTTTTATTTCATATAGCTCAATAATTGTGCATATAGACAGCTAAGAGAATTGTAGTATTACATGATTGAGTTAAAATAATTCTCCTTTCTCAATATTAAAATTACGAAATAAGCATTAAGTTGATTAATATTAAAAATAAAGCTCGCCAAAGAGAATATTTGAAGTCTTGAGAAAAAAAATATTCAGGATTTATAATTGAGGAAACACGCAATGTAAAATGTAGGGTCTTGAAAACACAGAAGAGAAAAGATCCTGGATATAAACTAGGCAAGTTAGAAAAAATATTTTTTATTTAATCTTTGTATTCTTGTTTTAATCTCTGCTATCCTTTATTACAGCTTATATGCCTGTTGTCTAGTAGCTTGCGCTGGGATAACGATATTTATCTTCAGCTTTTTGTATAACTCTTGTTGCAAAATGAAAACGACCTTCCGAGGACAGAATGTCGGACGTTACCCGCAAGAAGAACAATAGATGCTGAAGTGTAGAATATAGTTGATGTCGCTTGAAGATGGCAAAATTGCTTACTGGAAACGATGTAGATTATGAAAACTTGGCTATATGAATTGTTTATTGGAAATATCTCTTTTGAAGCGAAGTTGAAAATTGGAGGGATAGTAACTCCTGGAGACTATTGATGATTGAAGTCTTTTTTATGTTACTATTCATAAAGGAGAATTATTTTAAACCAGTCGTTAATCATAGAGATGAAGATCATAATAAATAAATTACTCGGTGGACAGTACTATTATGGTAAAGAATTTCAATCAAAAATTCATTTCTATATTAAATTATATAAGGTGTATACAAAGATGGATTGTAATTTTGAAAATTAATTTTAAAAACACAGATATAAACTAGACAAGTTATAAAAAAATTTTTTTATTTAATCTTTGCATTCCTGTTTTAATCTCTGCTATTCTTTATTACAGCTTATATGCCTGTTGTCTTACTAGCTTGCGCTGGGATAATGATATTTATCTTCAGCTTTTTGTATAACTCTTGTTGCAAAATGAAAACGACCTCACAGACGTTCGGAGGACAGAATGTCGGACGTTACCCGCAACAACAGCAATGGCAGCAACCACCTCCACAGCAGCCGCTTTATGTACAACAGCAACCATCTGTAAATTCACAGCAACCAGTATCTGTACAGCAGCCATTATCTGTACAACAGACACTCTCTGTACAGCAGCCACCATCCATCTTATACATACAAGGGCATGCATATGTCCTCCAATCAGATAAATTGCCAGAAACAGGACAACAATCACCACTACAGCAATTGCCTGAAATGCAACAACAACCATTAACACCACCACCACCGTATAAACCCTGACGGCCATTGAAAACTTTAATTGCCTTTATCCAAAATTCCAATCAATACATCAAATATACCTCTTGTCAAAGTTATTTGCCTTTACTGATTTTTATTCATCATAAAACAGATCTTAAATGAACATTCTGCCTTAACTATTCCAGGGAGAGGAGGAGGGAGGGCTGAGGCAAAATTTCCACAAATTTCATATTGCTGATCTGGGATCACAATGACATGTTTGCCCCCCC
>JAHWFO010069115.1:538181-580311 GCA_023313115.1 Rhysida immarginata | reverse complement strand
TTTCTTGTTGCCTTGTTGTGGTAAAAGAGTATCCTCTAGTTTATTACTTAACTATTTCTATCCACATAAGATTTTATTCCATTATTCGAGTTATCTCTTTTCATGCTCAATTTTACACGTTGTTCACCGGGCCGCTTTTAAAAAACTCACCCTGTATATAGGGCATTGTTATTCGTATTTCAACCAATAATAAGCCATAAATTTGCCCTATCTTTGATGATTTAACAATGTATTACGTTTCATTGCAGAGGCCTTCTCTTTCAGTGGTTACGCGCAGGCCCGACAAAAATTTACAGGACCTATAAATCTCGTCGGCCTTGGTTTGGCTAAGATGACGTCATGCGCAGCTAACGTTTTTGAATGGAGGGGCCCCCATTTCGCTTATTTGTTGCCTCTCTTTAAAAATTTGTAACTTTTATTCCATAAAACCTTGTTATTTTCTTTTTTTATGCTATACTCTTTCTGATTATACATTATCGCGATAGCGAAATTTTTTGTATCATTTGCCCTTTAATTCATCAGTTGCTGTTGCTAAAAGTTATCTTGTCATCGTGCTTGTCGCTACGAATTATTGGTTACATAAAAATTCAGTGAAGCTTCAGGGTCATGGAATAAGATGGAGTGGCAGTAGGTTTTGTCTACAAGGTGACTACCCCTTCCATGGCCGTCATGCTCCGGGGGGAATGGGAATCGAATTTTAAGCTACAGGGCTATATCCGTGAAACTGTTCCTATTCAATTCGTAATACTTCATTTGGTCATAATTACCTTTCGTTACATTCATTTAGTCTCAGAATACTACGACATACGAGAGAGTTATTTCGTAGTAAAATAAAGGTGAGAGATTTTTTAAGACAAGGAGTAAATTAATACAATTAATGATTAAGTTAAAATAATTGATCTCACATTTACACAATTTCTTTCACCCCATATTAATTCTTCTCTATAATTCCCTGATACGCTCGGCCCTCTGCTATGGGATTCAATTTTGGGTCTCTATACGAATGCAAATCTCCTACGCCTCTTTCGTTTACAAAAATGGTTCCTAAGAACATTACTTATCAGATTCCCCAATTCTGTTTCACATCATTTTAGTGGACCTGGCATCTCACCTATCTACCAAATCTACATAATTCAATTATCATCATCTAATTCTTACTACACCTTTAGAAATAGCTCAACCCCAAAACATACACCCCCTACTCTACCAGACAAACAAACTTAATTAGACTCCCATGTATTAGAAGTTACGTCTCATATGCTGGCATCAAATGGTGGAATAGTTTACCGGAACAAGTTCGCTCATCCCCTATAAGCTCTACTTTCAAGATATTGCTGAAAAACTCCCTTTTAACCAACAGTCCACTTACTAATCCTCTTTTTACTATCTGAATTTTCATTATTATATCACCCTAGACTTTCTTTAAACAACTCTTTGTATTGAAGAAAGTCGCTGAATGATGACTACAGTGTGGTCGAAATGCGCATTCGAAGTAAGCACAAGTAAAAAATAATTTTGTGGACAAGAGATTTATTTTCAGTTTAACTCTTTGTATTGCTTAGAATAACTCCTTGGAACCATTCTGAAATTACCTGTATTGTAATTTTAAAAAATATAAATAATACAATATTCCCTCCGGAGACCCCACACGTCGGCTGCTCCGGTTCGGGGATCAATGTATTGTAATAAATAATTAAATAAATAAATAAAATAAATAAATTAAATTAAATTAAAATAAATAAATTATCAATATTAAAATTACGAAATAAGTAATAAGTTGATTAATTTTAGAAATAAAGTTCGCCAATCTTGATAGTTATAGAGAATGATTTGAAGTCTTGAGAAAAAACAATGTTGAGGATTGTGTCTTGAAAAGATAGAAGCGAAAAGATCCTGGGTGTCTAGAAAAACTACAGACGCTGAAGTGTAGAATATAGTTGATATCGTTTCAAGATGATAAAATTGGTTACTGGAAACGATGTAATTATGAATGAGTTGTTTATTGAGAAAATTTCGTTTGAAGCGAAGTTGAAAATTGGAGTAAAAAAGTTAAGTAACTGCTGGAGATTGATGTTTATTGAAGTCTTTAATGTTAATATTGATAAAGGAGAATTATTTTAACTTAGTCGTTAATTATAAAGGTGGAGATCATAATAAATTACTCTGTGAACAGTACTATTACGATAATGAATTTCAATCAAAAATTGCATTTCTATGTTAAATTATATTGGGTGTATATAAAATAGGATTGTAATTTTGAAAATTAATTTTAAAAACACAGATATAAATGGCATGTTGTAAAAATATATAAATGTTTTTCTTTAATCTTTGTATTCATATTTTAATCTCTGCTATCCTTTATTACAGCTTATATGCCTGTTGCCTTACTAGCTTTCGTTGGGATATTCTTGTTTATCTTCGTGATTTTGTATAACTCTTGTTGCAAACAGGAAACGACTTCGCGGACGTTCAGCGGACAGAATGCCGGACATTACCCGCAACAACAGCAACGGCAGCAACCACCTCCACAGCAGCCGCTTTATGTGCATCAGCAACCCTTTGTACCTACACAGCAACCACTATCTGTGCAGGACCCATCATTTGTGCAACAGCCACTGCCTGTACAGCAGGCACCATTTGTGCAGTAGCCACCACCCTTCTTATACGTACAAGGACATGTATATGTCATCCAATCAGATAAAATGCCAGAAACAGGGCAACAATCACCGCTACAACCATTGCCTGAAATACAACAACAACCATTACCACCACCACCACCGTATAAGCCATAACGGCCATATAAATCTTTAATTGCCTTTACCCAAATATACGTCTTGCCAACGCTTTTTGCCATTATTAATTTAAATTTTATCATAAAACAGGTCTTAAATGAACAGTCTGCCTGAAGTAAAGACCAATTTTATATAAAACTAGCAAAGGTACCCGGCGTTGCCCGGGATAATTCCACTTGGATGTAAACAGAACAATCTCAAAAAATTAAATTAAATTTTGCAATATCTTAAAAATAAACCCATGAAAATGCTTAGAATTAATACAGTAAAAATTCTTACCGTAATGAAAATTCGAAAAAAAGGCTCACAATAGCTGGACCTCTCCAATAATTTCTTACTCACGTAATCTTACCTCAGATGTATACTTAGTGTTGTTGCAATTTCCACTCTTCTCTCGATGTGTTGAAGCAAAACTTGGCCATTCATCACTTTGTGCAGTCTAGCGCTCGCCGATTCTTCTATTTACTTGCTTCCCATTTGCTCAATACATCACGGAGCTAACTGTCGTCTTTCCACTCTTTCTCAATAGTCTGCTAACTCTCCATTATCTCCAGTTACTGATCATTTTTAAAGATTTTCAAGAAATTGTTAAGTACTAAGAACTCTCTTTTCTAAGAAAAGCCTGAATAACAGGAATTCTATGCATTGTTACAAATTGAAACTTATCCATATTACATCATCATTTTATGTTCATTGTTATAAGTCTTGGAAAGATTGCTTTAACATTACATCATCATTCTGTGCTCATTGTTATTGGTGAATTGCGCGTTGATACCATTGTTGATGCGAACACAATGGGCCTATTGTTGCACAAACTTTGCCTTGCATTGTTGGTCATGAGATATATATTGTTGGTTCATGCAGTGTGTTTGTGAATTGCGTGCTGATACCATTGTTGATACCTATTGTTGTACAAACTTTGCCTTGCATTGTTGGTCATGAGATATTTCTCATAATATGCCTTGCCATAACCATGAATATCGATTTTTTATCGATATTTATTATTTTTCCGAAATCTGAGGTAGACAGTGACCTTCCTCATGCTTCGAAGGTCAAGTATGCGAAATTTCATCAAGATCGGAATAAAACTGTAGATTTGTATAAAAAACATACAGACAAACAGACCCACCCACCCACCCACAAACATCCTTCTTTATATATATAGAAGACTATCAGTTCCCTCTGAAACTGTTGTCGAGATAAGTGTTTTGTTATCCATCCTATTATCACGTTAGATATGATTCTACAAGTCTGCTCAATAATGATGAAAACTTATTTCATAAACATTTATTTTATTATTAATTGTGAACATTTGTAAATCATGCACACATGCTATATTTTTATAGCAACTTTCCTTTCAACTCCAAAGTGTCATGGAACAGGATTCCTTCTTTTTTTACAAAACAAAATATTATTTACTGCATAAAATTTTTTTTGATATTACTAAAGTGGGTCCTTTTCTGTGAAAAATTCTGTTCGGTTTACATTGAACTGATTGGTTCACGGCAGTTTGATATGTTTTGATTAAGTTGGCCTGAAGAGTGCTATTTGGTCAACCCTGTCCTCTACAGTTTTATTGTCTAGATGTATGGACTGCACTTGTATACATTTGAATTGTTATGTGAATTCCAAGGACTTCCAGTGACTATGTAAAATGACTATTGTTTAAATTTATTTGATTATTTTTATAATTTATTTACCACATTTACATTAAGGAATTACCTATATTTAAATAAATTAACATCCTTCCTAAAGATATCATTGGAACATGTATTGCATAATTGGAATTAAATAAATGGTTGTCTTTTTTTAATATTTGATTGGCCATCGTTTCGGCGATTTTGCCATTTTCAAAGTCAATAGATTACAAAAAATTTGAAATTCATCAGTTTAATTTAACACATTTGCATCATAATGTCTTGACTTAATGTCTTGACTGTATTGTAAAAAGACTCAATCATTTTTTAATTCCTTCATAAAGATTAATTGTTTTATACTGTCTATTATTGGTTCGATCTAGTTACTCACCATTTTACAAAATCTTTAGACCTTTCATCAATTTCGTTTATGAACTAGTAATGAGGATTAATTAAACTATTCCAGGAAGTGGAAGGGGGAGAGGGCTGAAGCAAAATTTCCTCTAATTTCATAATGCTGATCTGGGATCATATTGACCTGTTTGCCCCCCCCCCCCCTTCCCATTGCGGGCGCCCATGTTCTTGAAACACTGATAAACAGTTGGATAATATTGTATACAAACTAACTTTTCAAACTCACTTATCCGTTAGGGTCCCGGGAACCGGAGCCCTTTGGAGGATCTCCAGCGTACGCAATCTTCCGCCATCAGGTGCATATCCTCAATGGTAATACCCAAGCTACTCGAATCCAGATTCTCCATGTAGTCTAGCTATCGGTTCTAGGCCGACCCCTTGGTCTCTTATCCGCCGGCTTGGAAAGTAGCAACTGCCTAGGAAGGCCAGTTTGCGTCATCCGTATCACGTTGCCATACTTAAAGACTCCCTTGTTGTGCTGCTGTGCACTCTATCTAGTAGGGTAAACCTACCGCACCTCTCATGAATCTCATTTCGGCTGCTTGTATCCGCGATCGCTCTCTTTCGGTCATTACTCATGACCACAGGTGAGAAAGGGGACAAGGATAGATTTGAAAACAGAGAGCTTGACTTTGTTTCTCAGTTCATGTTTCCTTACCACGGATCGCCACAGTTTGCGTCTGACACTGAATGGTTCACCGACCCGAGCATCCAGTTCTCTATCCTGCCGCCCATCATTCGTGAATGCAGTCCCGAGATACTTGAAGTTTTCCACCTGTCTCAATATGGTTCCCGTAACAATGGAGAGCGCACTGAGCAGGCTGTCTTGAAAGAACCAGAACCTCAGTCTTAGCCACAATGATTATCATCCCAGCCTCTTCTAGTGCATGCTGAAGGTTGGTGCGAGAAGACCCAAGGAGGACAAGGTCGTCGGCAAAGAGCAACCTCTTCACCATGCAGTCGCCCACATATACGCTCATCGCCTAGGCTGCCCCTGTCTTTCCAGTCCATAAAGATAATGAACAACAGTACGCACCCACGGTGAATGGTCTTGATTCAATGCCAATTATCCGGACGCACATCTCAGAGCTTTCGTACAGAGGTTTAATTCTCTTAGCTCGTTATAAAATAGCTGAGGCCGAAATGACGATCCCTTTTATTGGCTAAGTAATTAAATCTTTTCTCTGGCTCTTTCCAAGGTCAGAACAGAATTTGATAAAAATTAATAATAATTAAAACAAACCCATTATTAAAATAACCAAACAATCAAGGAGAACACACAATTCCACAATAAAAGTTTTATTTCACGTATGTACTGTACATTTCGGAGGCAACGCCAACTTCATCAGCGTGATACAGAAAGTCTGAACATACAGACAAAATTCCATGGATACAATGAAAAATATTCCCGTAAATCAGTACATCAAGACGCTCACTATCCTTCTGGGTCCCTGGCGTTGGGGTTAATTTTCTCGCAAACCTAACTAAGGACGTTTCTCATATCATCTATCATCATCCTAATCATTCACAATTGGGACCCTGGCGTAGAATTAATTATCTCGCAAGCCTAACTTGTTCTTTGTTCTTAAAGCTAGGTGCGTCCTTTTTAGGACGGCTTCTTTAAGTACTGTCCAGTTCCCATGAAAATGGCCCTGAGTCGTGGACGAGTCCACAGTACTGATAGGGAACCTTGTCACATGCATGGAGGGTGCGCAAAGTTTCACCACGCTTTCTCTTCGAATTAGATGATTCCATCAATGTAGAGTTATAAAGTAATCAATTGATGAATTTATAACTTTCAATTCGGTTGAACAGGGAAACGGGAAAGATCCGGAAAGCAGCAGTTGCAACCTGCTGCACGTGTCCCTCCCTATCAGTGCTGTGGACTCGTCCACGACTGCAGCGTGCGCAGTGAGCACTTTCAAAAACTCAGGGCCATTTTCGTGGGAACTGGACAGTACAGTCTTATAACTCTCATGGGCAGAAAGAACGCCCTCAGCATTGAGAATAAATTACTACTGTACAAGACAGTGATTCGGACCATCCTCCTCTATGGTATGCCTGCGTGGGCGACTATATGTACAAGCAGATGGAGTGAACTCCAGTCGTTCCAGAATGTTACCCTGAGGATCACTGCCCAGCTTGGAAGAAGGACCGTCAAAAATCATTACATCCACTCGGATCTGAACATGACTCACATTGGAAAGGTATCCAAGATCTCCTGATGAACATGGTGCAGACGATGACGAGCCATGACAATGACCTGGTGGCTGGAATACTGATTAACCGGATTGAAATGAAGTGGCATACAAAGTATAGAAAACCGAGGCATATTCTTGGTGTCAACTTCGAAGACATTGGCAACGTTTCCTTCCCAGGTTATTGGAAGATGTAATACCACCCTCTCCCTCTCCCATTCTTCTGACAATCGTCAATCTTATTAATTTTTTTTTATAATGTGGAAGACCTGTTTGGGTTAGTCAGGCTTCTTGCCTATTTCAGTGTATTACTTGTGGAATTTATTCCGGAAGGGTGAAACTCGTGTAAGCACTGCTTACTTCCCACCTAAACAAATGTACACTTTACTGTTCGATTGACGATCGGTGATTAATTCTTTATCATATCAGAATTTTCTGTATGATCAGACTTTCTGTATCACGCTGATGAAGGTGGCGTTGCCTCGGAAATGTATATACGTGAAATAAAAGTCTTATTGTGGAATAGTGTGTTCTTCTTGGTTGTTAGGTTAATCATTGTCCACAGTTTCCCGTACCTCGCCCAGAGTTCCATTATTAAAATATTTAAATATAATCTTATTATTTACACTGTCATATCACTGAATTATGACCACCCGCTTAGTAATGGGAGCAGCCACCCTTCGCCGCTATAACTGCTGCTAGGCGTAGCGGCATGGACGCAAGAAGTGCGAGTTATGTGTCCGATGGTATGGCAGTCCATTCCGCTTGAAGCGCTGTTCACAGAGCTTCGAGAGTCATAGGTGGAGGGTCCAGCTGCCGTACATGGCGATCAAGGTGCTCCCACAGATGTTCGATTGGATTGATGTCCGGTGAATTAGCGGGCCAAGGGAGCAGTCGAAAGTCAGTAGAGTGTTCCTCGAACCAATCCAGAAGGAGACGTGCTTTATGACGGGGTGCGCTGTCCTGCTGGAACACACCATCACATTGGGGGAACATTATGAGCATGTACGGGTGCACCTGGTCCGCTACGATTGACAGATAGCCACAGGCATTCAAATTACCCTCTAGACAAATCAGTGGACCTAATTGATTCCAACAGAAGATCCTCCCACACATGCACACTACCCCCACCAGCCTGTTTCCGGCCCACAATAGCCTCTTGCAGTCTCTTTTCATGGCGTTCACGATGCACTCGCCATCGCCTGTCAATCTTATGGAGCAAAAACCTTGACTCGTCGGAGAAGGCGACCTTAGCCCACTCGTCTGTGGTCCAATGGTGGTGCTCACGTGCAAAATCTAGGCGTCGTTGACGATGACCCCTGGTCAACATGGGTGCAGCAAGGATGCGCGACTGTTCAGGCCCATCCGTAGCAGGGTGCGTTCCTAAGGAAAAAAAAATGTTACACTAAAAAATGTTTGGGAAACCATGCACTGCAGAGCTGCTTCCTCCTTACCACATTTCATGTCATACAGGGTCACCATAAAAAACTGATAACAACATTGCACACGTTCCAGAAAAAACTCGTTTGACGGTAATGTCGGATACACGTCTGTTGGCACCACTGTTGAATCTGGTGGTCAGTTGATGGACTGTGGCTCTTCCGTCACCTTTTACGAGTCGTCGTAGGCGCCGTTCACCCCGTTGGTCGATGGCTCGTCACCCTTTACAGTGATGGCGTTGGGACGCGATTTCTGTCCCTGCTGTCCACTCTTTGTACACCTTCACTATAGCGGACCGTGAACAGTTCACAAATCGCGCCGTTATTGAGATGGTGCCACCTTTACTGCGACAGCCTCTTATGATTCCTTTTTGGATGTCCGTTAAATCCGGACGTTTACCCATCTTGAGGCTTGTGCACCTGCGGTTTTGAGGCACCAGCTTTAAAGCTTTCTCAGCCTGTTATTCAAATCTTTGCAATGTGTAATCGTTGTTGGGGCGAATCATGCGTGTGCCTTGAAGGGGTGCTGGCCATAATTCATTGACATGACAGTGTATACGAGGATTGTTTAAGAATTTTTGCTGGCTGGTCCATAACTTTTTTATTTTTTGACCATCTTTCAAAATTCTCTTTTTATCTGATACTTATATTTATTTTCCAAGTAATGCACTATTCACTTTTCGACATAGTCTCCATCCCTTTCCACGCATTGCGCCAACGCATGAGTAGTCGGATGAAACCGTCGGAGAGGAATTCCGGGGTTGTTGTCGACACGAGGATTGAATGGCATCTTTCACCTCGTCGTCAGAACGCAACTCATGTCTCTTAAGGTGCTCTTTCTTCTTTGGGAAGTGGTGAAAGTCGCAAGGTGCAAAATCTTTCATTTTTGAACTGCAGTTTATCATCTTTGAACTGAAGGCGATGTAATACCTCTGGTGTGTGGCGATCGTGTACGGGCGGGCATTAACGTTCAAAAGCTATCATTCAATCCTAGTGTCGACAATAACCCCGGAATTCACTCGACTAATCACGCGTTGGCGCAATGCGTGGAAAGGGATGAGGGAGCATTCCAACCCATTTCGGAGCACACGGTGCGGCGCACCTTGCACCGAGCTGGGTTTAGCAACAGACGGCCAGTACGGGTACCGTCGTTGTCACCGCAAAATAGGAAACCACGCCTGCTAAGGGCACAAGCATCGCCACTGGACACTGGAAAAAGGTCGCCTGGTCCGAGGAATCGCGGTTTCTACTTCATCATGTGGACGGCAGACTGCGCACCTGGCGCAGACAGCACGAGGCCATGGACCCATCCTGTCAGCAGACAACCGTACAGGCGGGTTAAGGAGGAGTACTGGTCTGGGGTGTCTTGTCTTGGGACACATTGAGTCCTCTCCTATCCGTAGACACATTCCTGAATGCGACACACTACCTGAACATTAATGCCGATCAGGTGCACCCGTTCATCATGACGTTTTCCTGGTGGTGACGGACAGTTACCTGCTGAAACTGAATGGTCCTGGACTGATTCAAGGAACATGATGCGGACTTCCACCTGTTTCAGTGGCCAGCTTGGTTACCCGATCTCAACCCGATCGAGTATTTATGGGAAGAAGTGGAGAGAACCATCCGACGACTTCCCACACAACCTTTCAACCAGCAGCAATTACGGGACGCTGTGATATCAGACTGGGCTGCTATTCCTCCGCAACGGTTTCAACGTCTTGTTGAATCCATGCCAGCACGTATTCAGGCAGTTCTCGCCGCTAAAGGAGGCGCAACACGCTATTAGCGGGGTGTCTCTAATAAATTGGTCGTTCAGTGTATATTAGTAATAAAATTATAGCAAAATTCTTGTAAAAAGCATGAACAATATATTTTTTTAATTTAAAAAAAGGTTTCATCTTCAGGAAAAATATGAAAGATATAAATCAAAACAAATTTTCGATCTTAAAGCCGATTTTTAAAAAAACATCTTATTATTTACTAAATATTTGATTAAAGAGAATAATATATACGAGGGGTGATCAAAAAGTAATGTCACGTACTTTTTTTTTTCTAAAATCGTGACCGGAAAAAAAAAATAAACCCATGTACATTCGATAGAACAATTCAATTTTTATTTTTCCGCATAATCTCTAAGCCGATTGAGTCAACGATCCAGCGGTGGACAAGTTTTTCCACGCCCTGTCGATAAAATTGTCCGGTTGAGTATGGAACCAGTTGCGAACTGCCGATTTCACCTCGTCGTCGTCACGGAAATGATGACCGGCCAGTGACTTCTTCAACGGTCATAAGATATGGTAGTCACTGGGAGCGAGGTCAGGGCTGTATGGAGGACGAAGCAGTGTTTCCCAATTCCATCGCTGCAACAAGTCAGTGACCCGTTTCGCTCTGTGGGCGTGCGTTGTCGTGGTGCAGCACGATGTCCTCCTTTGCCAAGTCATGTCTTTTCCTGCGTATGGCAGCTCGAAGATAACTCAATTTGCCTCTGTAGCGTTCGGAATTGACAGTGGTATGTGGTGAAAGAAACTCAAGGAGTATCGGATCGCGGCAATCCCAAAAACATGTCAACATGACCTTGCCGGCTGATGGCACAGTTTTGAGCTTTTTTGTTGTGGGAGATGAGGTGTTTCCAAACCGCCGATTGCATCTTGGTTTCGGGCGTGAAATTGTGGACTCATGATTCATCACCTGTAATGATTCTATCCAAGAAATCCTGACCCTCCTCCTTGTACCGGGTGAGATGCAGCAATCAAGCATCGAAACGAGCACCTTGATGTTCGGCCGACAACAGTCGTGGCACCCATCTGCATAACACTATGTGAAAGCCGAGCTGCTCGTGAATAATGTCGTACGCCGTCCCATATGAATGTCCAACGTTGCAGCAATTTCTCTCATGGTAATCCGCCGGTTCTCCCGCATCTGCACTTTAACAGCGGCAATCTTGCTGTCAGTCACGGATTCCCGCGGCCGGCGAGAGCGATGTAAAGAAGGGTTTTTTGGCAATAAGTATTTAGGACATATAATTTCTAAAGAAGGTTTGAAGCCTGATCCAGAGAATACAAAGGCAATTCTTGATATTCAATCACCCAATAATGTGAAGGAAGTGCGCTCCCTTATTGGTGCAGTAAATTTTTATCGGCCTTTTATTAGGAATTTATCAGCCATTTTAAAACCCATAACTGATTTAACTAAGAAAGATATGAAATTTAAATGGTTAGAAGAATGCCAATTGGTCCTCAATGATATCAAAAGGATACTAAGTAATTCCCCTGTTTTAATACCGCCAAATTATGGTAAAGTTTTTTTCCTAAACACGGATGCGGTGGGAGCAGTATTCCAACAAGAGGTGGAAGGGGGGTATGAAACCTACAGCTTCTTTTAGTTTAAAATTACAAGGTGCTCAGTGCCATTATAGTGTTATTGAGAAGGAGTTACTGGCAATTGTGTTGGCCTTAAGACGATTTCGTCCAATGATTTTAGGTTTTAAAAATACATTTATTATCTGATCATAAGCCACTATCTTTTTTGTCAAATCTAAAACAAGCAAATCAAAAGTTGGTCCTTGGAGATCCAAGAATATAACTATAAATCATATTGCAGGGGGGCATAATGTAGTAGCTGATATTTTATCCCGTCCAGTTGCAAGGGAATGTTTAGGGATAATAAGAATTGAGTCAAGCAATCTTAATGAAGACATTAAAAAGTCTCAACAAAGTGATCCATATTTTTGTAAAATAATAGAGGCCATTAAAGGGTCTAAAAAGAAAAAGGGTAAATGGAATAGGAAAGGGAGATTTGAATTAGTTGATGACCTACTAATGTGACATGAAATAAGCAACAATATGAAAGTAGGGGGTTTTAGGAGAAATAAAAAAAATTATAAAATTTGTATAGGTGAAGAAATAAGGCCTAAATTAATTGAGGTTGCTCATGATAATCAATTAGCTGGTCATAAAGGCATTAAGAAAACGATTATGGCATTGAAATGGCAATATTATTGGCCGTCTATGGCTAAAGATGTCTGTTTATTTGTTCTGTCATGTAAGCTTTGTCAAAAATGTCGTTTAGAGCAAGAGTCTGCACCGCTTCAAACAGGTATTAAGGCAAATCACCCTTTTGAAAAATTGGCGATACATATAATTGGTTCGTTAACGGAGACTGAACAAGGTTATAAATACATTTTGGTATGCCTAGATGTTTTAACAAGATATCCTGAAACTATTGCTATGAGAGATCAAAAGGCTGAAACTGTTGCTAAGGCCTTTCTTGAAAATAGTATTTGTCGTTATGGTCTTCCGTATGAACTTATTTCAGACCGAGGTACGAATTTTACCTCTGGGTTAATGCAGGGTGTTTTGCAAGAATTAAAAATTAATCACATTTGTACTACTGCATATCGCCCTAACTCAAATGGTTTGGTGGAACGTATGAATCAAACTACAGGGTGATTACAAAAGAACTTCACACTTTTAAAAATTTATTACATCAAAGCTATTCAGAATATAGACACACCACACACGGATTCTTAAAGAAAAAAACACGAATTCTTCAAGAAAATTCTTCAGCTCGTCTAGGTCACGGGGAAGGGGTAGGATGAAATCCTTGTCCTTTACACACCCCCATAAAAAGAAATCACAAGGTGTGAGGTCGGGGCTCCGCGGTGGCCACTTTGCAAGTTCCAGGTTATTGTTTGCTCGATCAATCCACCGCTGTGATTTCTTTTTATGGGGGTGTGTAAAGGACAAGGAGCTGAAAGAACGCATTACGGTAGCGATACGTGGGATTAATGGAGACATGTTAATGTGGGTTTGGGACGAATTCGATTACAGGGGGACATATTGAACATCTTTAACTGTGTCACAATAAACTTCAAGAGTTTTTCTTTAAGAATCCGTATGTGGCGTGTCTATATTCTGAATAGCTTTGATGTAATAAATTTTTAAAAGTGTGAAGTTCTTTTGTAATCACCCTGTATTTTGGAAACATTGAGAAAGCTTTGTGATGGTAAGCCATACAAATGGGATGAATATTTGAATTCTGCCCTATTTAGCATTAGGACCACATACAATGAGAGCACTCAAGAAGCCCCTGCCTATTTATTGTATTGATTCGACCCTTGAACTCCGTGGAAAGGGGGGGGGGGATCGAATTGAAAATATTGTATCTTCTACGCTATATGGGTCGGGTTTGGTTGCCAGATTGCACTTGGCTCGAAAGTTTGCCAGTGAGGAGAGTAATCTTAGACGGCAGAATAATTTATATAAGTGCAACAAAGGTAGAAGACTGAAACATTTCTTTGTAGGAGAAAGGGTTCTTTTGTTATTAAAAGGAATAGGAAAAAATAAATTGGGGTACAGGTATGGGGGGGGGGGCCTTTTATATACAAAAAAGATCAGTCCTGTTAATTACAGAATACGAAAGGTTCGCACCAAAGAATTTCAAGTTGTGCATGTGGACCGTCTGAAGGCTGTGAGGGGAGGTCTTGAGTTAGGGGGAAAAACAAATGTGGGTTCAAAACGGAGGAGGAACCAGAGGGCTACAGATGAAAGCGTGGAAGAAGATGAGGATGAATTATCGGCAGTCTTCTTGGCACCTGCGCAGGAAACATCTGATGTGACCATTGGAACTGTAGAACCAGTGTCACAAGATCAAAATCAAGACTCGGACCAGATAAACGGAGAGACAGATACTCAACAGGACATTGCCAATCAACCTCAAGTTGGTCAAAGACACTACAATCTTCGGAAAAGAGATCACCGTGTGGATTATAGGCGTCTTCATCAAGGACGGAATCAATTGGATTAATGATGTGTATACAAGTTTTCAAGATGTTATGTTCATCTTTCTATATTTTCATCCTTGATGATGGGAGTATTGTGACATTCGTCTCATTCAATACTATTGAATTTTGTGTTAATAGATGGCGCTGCGGACGTGTAGTCGTCGCCCAATGACTGTGGAGTTCAACGATATGAAATGAGTAGATTGCTTATGTGGCCGCCATCTTTGGGGCAATTTGAAGGCGGCGAAAAGTGGAACTAATCTCTATGGGCCCTTGTCTTTTCAGTAAGAAGATGGGCGGGGCACGCGCTTGCACAGCAGCTGCTTCCGGCGGGCAAAAAACTTCCGTTCGTCCATTTTTCCCATTGCTAGCGTATGTTTCGGCGGAAAATGTATCGCCTACAAGATTTAAAAAGGCTGAAAAAAGATGATGTTATAAAAATTTATAATGGAGTAACTTCGTTGACCTCTTCTTGTAAATTACGAAAGTCTAAGCGATTGCAGAAATAATAAGCCACCAAAATCAGCAGGTTAACTGTAATTGCGTGGAGGTTGATGCCAGCAACATTGCGCTTACTGTTTGGCAGCATCTTGTAAGTATTGATTTGTATAATATTTTATTTGATTTGTATAATATTTTTTATAATACATTTCCGAACACAACATGAATTTGCTACCGGACGTAACATTTCGAAAAATATATGACTATTTTCAGGATGATGGTAATAAATTCAGGTGTTTCGACCGAGCAGTCAAACATATAAATGCTGGAGATATTTTTACTATCTTTTATTTTGAAAACATTTTCTAATACATGTGTTCATGTTTTAAGTTTCAAGAAAATGTTATAATGAGAGCTAAATGTTTAGCTTCTCAAAAGAAAACGCATTATCTGTGCGCATCAGAATTAGAATTCAGTGGAAAGATGTTTGGGGGTAATTGTGAATGCCCTAACCCTAAAGGGTAAATGGCAATTAATAAGTTAGTCACCTTAGATAGTTAGTTATTTATTAGTGTAACTATATTCGAATTGATTATTTTAGAACAATATTCGGTTAAGAAATAACTGAATTTTGAATTTCATTTCGTTAGAAAGGAGGAAAATGCAGCCATATACAGGGGTTGAACAAAATAATATGAACACCTTTGATATTAGAAGTTTTGTCGAATATCTAGGAAAATATTTGACGAATTATCCTGAAACTTCAGGGGTGTAAAGAGCATGTAACCCCTTATACATTTCAGCGAATGTTTTGTCCCGAAGGCAAATAGGGGACCAGCAACAAAATAAACAAAAAAAAAAAATAACGTCTGGGATCACCCTGAAAAAATAATGCTTGAAAAGCGTTGTAAATGCAGCATATGATTAAGAAGCTTCTTTAATTTTATTTGTGTTTATTTGTATGAGAATAGCACGTATATTTTTGGAGATACAAAGGTTTTTTTTAAAAAAAGAATCGAACTTTTTTTTTCATAAGTTTATTGTTTTTAACGTGCAGGGTTTTCAACCCATTGCAATGCCATTTTTAGGAAACTTGACAAACTACAGGAAAGACAACACTTGCAATCAGAATATAAAAATCTTAAATATTTGTTGAAATATGAGCATTTTTACTAAATAATGTTGAACTGCGCAAACGTTACCAAAATGTTTTTTGCCTAATTTATCAGCCAAATATATAGAGCCAAATAGACTCTTATAAATAGGCAAATAGAGCGACTCTTATAAAAAGCCAAAGCAAATATCTTGAAAATTCAGAATGATATCTCCGATAGAATGAGTTGAATTTCAGTTGCTCACAAAAATAAACAAAACGATAAGGGGTTTTCTCCAAATTTTTATTTTTGGACCGGACATCATTATAAACTAGATATCGTTTTTCTAGATATTCGACAAAACGTCTAAAATCAAAGGTGTTCATATTATTTTGTTCAACCTCTGTATTTTACATGGCTGCATTTTCCTCTTTTCTAACGAAATGAAATTCAAAATTTAGTTATTTCTTAACCGAATATTGTTCTAAAATAATCAATTCGAATATAGTTACACTAATAAATAACTAACTATCTAAGGTGACTAACTTATTAATTGCCATTTACCCTTTAGGGTTAGGGCATTCACAATTACCCCCAAACATCTTTCCACTGAATTCTAATTCTGATGCGCACAGATAATGCGTTTTCTTTTGAGAAGCTAAACATTTAGCTATCATTATAACATTTTCTTGAAACTTAAAACATGAACACATGTATTAGAAAAAGATAGTAAAAATATCTCCAGCATTCATATGTTTGACTGCTCGGTCGAAACACCTGAATTTATTACCATCATCCTGAAAATAGTCATATATTTTTCGAAATGTTACGTCCGGTAGCAAATACATGTTGTGTTCGGAAATGTATTATAAAAAATAGTATACAAATCAATACTTACAAGATGCTGCCAAACAGTAAGCGCAATGTTGCTGGCATCAACCTCCACGCGATTACAGTTAACCTGCTGATTTTGGTGGCTTATTATTTCTGCAATCGCTTAGACTTTCGTAATTTACAAGAAGAGGTCAACGAAGTTACTTCATTATAAATTTTTATAACATCATCTTTTATTAGCCTTTTTAAATCTTGTAGGCAATACATTTTCCGCCGAAACGTACGCTAGCAATGGGAAAAATGGACGAACGGAAGTTTTGTGCCCGCCGGAAGCAGCTGCCGCGCAAGCGCGTGCCCCGCCCATCTTCTTACTGAAAAGGGTCCATTGTTAGTGTAGGCGCCATTACTGTGATTGGCAGAATTATGGCAGAACAACCTCGCCAGTCAAAGCGCCATTACTACATATCCGCTTTGTCGCCAGCTGAGAAAGCACCCCTCCCTCACCAACATCGTGCTTGTAGTCTGAAATTTCTTAAGCGACCTCTCCCAAATTAAGAAGCTTTTTAATAAATGCGGTATATAATTTCATAAATACCTCTAAACAATCATTCTGGTATCACTGAAACGTCGGTAACATGGTTGAATATCGGCATCTTTTATGTATCAATAACCACGACCAGGATTTTTACATGAGAAAAACATTCTAAGACGCAGAAAGATAAAAACACACCTGTGAAAGGTCAGTGGTGAACCTTTAATATATCTATTACTACAATTTAAAGCTGGACAAGAAATCGGCATTGAGTTTTACTGTAGAAAGAAAAATAACTCCGAAAACACTATTCCACATAATAAATTTTAATGACTCAGAAGTACATTTCGGAAACGAAGTTTCCATCATCAGTGAGTAACGAGTATTCTGATGATGGAAACTTCGTTTCCGAAATGTACATCTGAGTCATTAAAATTTATTATGTGGAATAGTGTTTTCAGAGTTATTTTTCTTTCTATAGTTGTGTCCACAGTTTTTGGCTTGATTCCATTGGAGTTTTACTGTGTTTGTCTACGCAAACTTCAAACGTAAACATACGATGAAGGCCATTTTTTGCCAACCAAAGCAATGGCCGACAGGCTTTCAAATGGGTACGCGTTGGTGGCGCTGAAAGCAGCTCATGAGCGATCTACTCATTTCATATCGTTGGTGGAGATCTCCCATTGATGCGATACGTAATGGCGGAGCGGTCAGGAGGGAAGGGGCAGAGCTGAAAGTCTTGTCAAGCAGAATGGTTGGTTAGCTGCTGGAATTTTGAGCATTTGTAACATGTAATAGCTTATACCGTAAGTACCCCTGACCAGGTTCTCCCCTTGCCTTTACAGTCGGTCAATGGGTTGTATCTCCACGTGATCTTATTCGAAATGTGAACGTTCTATTTAACGGTACTGATCTTTTTCCTTTTTATTAATTTGGGTATTCTAAATATAAATTTGTCTATTCTCAAAAAAGAAAGAATCTTAATTTCCTTAGAAGATAGGAATTATAATTTAATTTTTCATCCTTTTATTTCTTAACAAAGAAAGTATTAATTGTTTCTCATCAAGAATGTAGCGTCATAACTTTATCCTGCATAACAATTGTTTTCAATCATTCTGCCTTAAATTTATTTAATCTGGAATAAAAATGAGTTTATTGTGGCTCCTTTGAATCTTTGCTTGGATTTTATTCTCTATCTTTTATTCAAGTCCAATGGATAAACACATTGGAACATCACACAGTCCTTTTGCAGAAAGAAAACGCATAACACTCCGCCGCTCAAAAGCACTGGACGATGAAATGAGACGCGCCATCATGTTTCGACTGTCCCGTCGCTAGTGCTTGGCGGATGCACACGACACTAACTAGAAATTTCAACAATGAACCAAACTAACTTTTATATATCGCAATTTTCTCATATCTGCCGTCATTTTCGAGAAAAAACATGCGCGACATTACTTTTTGATCACCTTTCCTATCTATTTAAGTTTAAAATGTTTTTGATTCTTGTAAGTATTAGTATTTATTATTAGAACGAAATAAAGAGAGGCCCTGCAGTACAACATTTTACAACTAGTTTCGGCAATTAATCCCACCTTCTTCAGGCCCAATTAATTTTGTATCTTTTTCCGTATCGCTATACAAGGGCTGCAAGCCCCCCTTTCCCTTGTACCCTGAAGGCGTCGGGATTAAATGCCGAAACTAGTCGGATAATTTTCGACAAAATCTTGTACTGTAAGGCCTCTTTATTTCGTTTATAAGTACAGTACAGTACAGAGAACATCAAACTCATAGATTTATTATTAGTTTTTATTATTTAAAGTTAAACATTTCTAAACACTAAAGTATTTATCGTTTGTCTTTAAAAACGATAACTTAGAAAGAAAATGATTAGTAAAAAAAAAAGTCATATTTGCGAGTGGAATTATTTTATTTTGCTGATTAAAACAACAGCAGCGCAATGCTCATTTCAGCTTCAATGCTACTTTCACTTCACTCTCCAATGTCAACATTCTCTTCGCATTTTCTGGTTACCTCAGCTGCAGCCATGATACCTAAACAAAAGAAGGCTCCCCGTCGTGACGATTTCGCAACCACGAATGACGTAATTCCTAATGAAGTTTTGACAAGGTTGATGTTACCATAGTAATAGAAGGGATTCCCTTCTATTACTATGATGTTACCCTTCCAAGAATTTCCAGATATCACTGCAAGGAAAAACTATCTTTTCGTTTAATTTTGAAAAATAATAAACTTTTAAATAGACTTTCACATGTCCATTGGAAGATGTTTGCAGCAAGATAATTTTAAGCAGTTTTCTGCTGAAGCTGTATTCTCCAAACAGACTGCTACGGAGATAAACTGCATCCTCGGAAGATGGCAGCAGCTGAATGCGTCATCTTAATTCACTTGTTAATCTCTACACATCATCGGTAGTCGCGCACTCTCGCTTGCATACAAAAAAGAAATACGGAGTTTACAGTTGCACAAGGAAAAGACTGCATGACTGAATTACCTTGATAATTCTATTGTAAATGGAACGTAAGTTTTATTTCATTTTCTTCACTATGCTACTAGGAAACCCGTTTTAAAAAATTTTTAATAATTAGAATTGTCTGAACCAATAGCAACTTCTAAAATCTAGTTGATTGACGCCCGTGACTGAATCACTTCATCAGTGCTGTCTCGTATTTAATTATTCATTCTATTGACTGTTAATTTAAAAATTTTAAATTTCCACACATGGCCAAAAAGTGAATTTTAATGAAATTCGAATAGATTTTTCACTGAAAATTAGTTTTCATTTATAATTTAAACATCTGAAATATGGTGTATAAATGAATCCTCAAAGCTCTTTCGTCAACTATTTTTAATTCGAAAAAGGTTAGGGGATACTTAGTGAAAAACACGGTTTCAGATTCACTTGATAATGGTTCGTTTATGGTTCTGGATAATTTTCAAAATGATAATATTTAGTCATAGCACGTGAAAATATCAACATTTTATTTTTAATGCCTTCTTCAGTCAAAAAACGGAATAAGCTCATTGTTGGACCATAACCTCATTTCAAATCCTACCCGCTGTTATTTTTATAAGAGAAAGCAAATAATTTTTCCGAAAGTATAGAAATCGTTTTTTTTTTTTTACGTATTCCTAAAAAATCAACCCAGTAGTTCATTCAGAAGTCCGTTCTTTTCTAATATTCGTGGTTGAATTTCCCCTATTGTTACAACAGTGACAGACTTCAAAAGATCTACCGTTATTTTCATACGGATTAATTCCATATTGGATGGTCTTCCTAATAAATTTAGCAATGAGTATACAAGGTAAATAGTTTTACCTCTACTTGATTTCAGTCAAAGATTCCATTTCGGTGGTAAACAAATGATACAGGGTGTCTACAATGTCCATTTTGTAGTTATTGAAAATTAATTTTAAAAATACAGATATAGAAAGAGTGGTAGGTTTAAAAAAAAATATCAAAATCTTTTGCGTATTGGTGTGTTAATCTATCCTGTTCCTATTACAGCTAAATTAGGAATGCCGTGGTATACGATCTTAATTTTTAGTCTGTTTGGAATCGGATTCGTCATCTTCTTCATCTGTAACTGTCGCCAGCTAATGAATAGACCACCGCTGACGTTTGGAGAAGAGAATCTCCGTAGTTTCCCACAACAACAGCTTTGGCAGCAAACCACCGTTTGTAATGCAGCAACTACCCCATCAACCTTCTCTACAGCAGCCACCTCCTGTCTTACATGTACAAGGACAGGTATATGTAATCCAACCAGATAAAATAACAGAAACTCAACAACGACCACAACCACCACCAACATCACCACCACCTTATATGCCATAATGGCCACAGATATGGTGAATCGCTTTTAACCATAGACTAATCAATCGTTGCAGAAATTTACAGTGTGATTAACAAAATAGTCTTTGCCTGCACTGATTATCTTTGTCTGAAAATACAGAGGGGCAAAACCAACATACACTCTTTAAAACGAGGTCCTACGCAAAATCTTCGAGAACTTGGAAATTCCGCCCAAACATTAAAAGTACGAGGTTCTGCCGTTAGATGTCTCGCAAAACTGGTATAGAGAAAAGCTATTTGTTTCGACTATACCTACTACCTCTCCAAGTTTGGCAGTGGAATTAATTTTCACCCTGTATAAAGGAAGTATGGACAATTCATTGTTGCAGGCAGCCATTTTCATTCCTATTTTATATGATGATTGATTCTTGTTTTGCAGCAAATTCAAACTTCAGAGGCACATTTCCCTCTAACTTTTGCCAAAAAGAAGTGTTCAATCTGCAAGTTTGAAATTACTGCAAAATACAAGAAGCAATCATGAAATGAAAAAGAAATCAAAATGGATGAATGCAACAGTGATTGTTAATACACTCTTTATATAGTGATATACTTTCAGCTGTTGTACTGCCAATTTTGTAACCGCAGGCACATTTCTTTGTGAGTTATTTCTGTTTATGTTGAACGTGTTCTTGTGCTTCTGTGAATTTCAAAATTATTCGACCTGGTCAGACAGTCAACAGGAAGTTTTACTGCGAGATTTTGAAGAGACTGGAGGAAAATTTCCCACAGACGACTCGAGTTGTGGAAAAACAAAGACTGGTTTTTCACCATGACAACGCGCCCGCACACATCTCGCTTGTATTGAAGCAATTCCTGGCAAAAAAATAACATGGCAATGGTCCCCCACCATCCCTACTCTCCTGACCTAGACACATGCGACTTCTACATCTTCCTTAAAATAAAAGGGCGACGTTTTGACTCCACTGAAGATATCCAAGTGGAATCATAACTGGTTGAACACCTAACAATCTTTGGACTTCCAGGAATGCTTCTAAAAATGGGAAAATCGCTGCGACTGCTTTGAAGGTGATAGCGGAAAGTACGTTCTGCTTTTTACAAGAAAATTCTCGGAAATTTTGGAGAACTCCTCGTAGATGGTATCTATGACTTCTTCTATGATATCAAATTGGAAAGTTTATATCCCATGATTATTTCATTCACTGACTTAAGACGATCGCGATCTTAGAAGACCACATTGCCTCCTAGACGTGAAATATTATCTCGATGAAAGTTTTGCTAGTAGAATAGAAAAGAATGGTAGTTCGCCATGATAAGAAATACGTTTATGTAACCATTCTGGACACCTGTTGTAGAACGAACAGTGATTTATACAGTATGATTACTTTATGACTACTGTATGATTTTCTATGAATTTGATTTTGTATTACGTGCGTGATTGTATAAAAGTACCAAATTGAGATACAGTATCAGAATACTGACATATTGAGAATTATGCACCCCCTCCTCACAGGTCAAAAATTGCAACGAAAGAACGAAGGAAATGTATGCGAATTATGTTTTTGTTTGTTTTTTTCTTTTTTTTTTGGTTGACAAATTATTTTAGGGAAATCGATATTTTATCTTGAAAAACGCTGCCTACTTTTAACCATAATATGTTAGAGAATTTAATGATTTTGATTTTCTTTTCTGTTCGCTTGAAAAATTCTCTAAAAAGAATTGCAATCTTTGTGTTTTGAACATTTATTAAATAATTTTTCTATTTTTCTTTTATTTTTTGCATTTCTTAGGTAGGCACTTGAGAAAATGGGCGAGAAAGAGTCACTCAAGGAAAGAAAATTCCCAATGGTGTGCTTCACTGCAAATCAAATGTGTTAGAAACCTTAGCCAACCTGGCCAGCCAAACTTGACCTTGAGTCCATCTTTCTCGCCCATTTTCTCAAAATCTTTCAAGGGGTAGGGAGTGATTAAAAATTGTTTTTAAACTAATGTGGTGTTGCTCTACAGGGTAGCAATTGGAAATTTTTCTCTATCTTTAATAGTTTTCGAATTAGCAAATGGATGACCTTAAATTTGGGAGTCAAAGTCAAATTTGAGTGCGGCAATGAATTCCCCCTCCCCTATTGCCTATAAACCACACTCACCAGAACTCGCCTACCTGGCAGCTTTGAGATATCTGAAATGTTACCAGACTTTTTTGACACCCTGTATTTTAGCGTAATGAAAACATTCATTCCAAGGTTTCAAATTGATATTTTTAATACATTGTATAATTTAAATTTTAATTTTTTTTACTCCAAAAAAGCTTTAATTTTGTAAAATTATAAATTCATTCAAAAATCATAAAAATTGAATAATTAATTTTAAGCGTATGTATACTTATACTCAGTATTCAGTTACTGATTTAATATTAATGTATCCGTATTATATTTGTATACCTCTTTTATATTAATATTTTTAAATGTCTCACTGTTAACTGACCATTCATGGATTAATGTACTGTAAACCATTATTTCGAACTCCTGGGCATTCCAACCATCTATCAAATTTATATTATACAATTTTGCTTATTCGTCTACAAAATTATTAACCTTCAATTAATTCTTTCTACTCCTTTTGAAATATCTTATCAACAAAACATTCACCCCTATCCCACCCGATTGTCAAACCTGATTAGACTTCCTTTTACCAGAAATAATTACCAACGCCATTGCCTCTCTTTTATAGGTGTCAAATGGTGGGGCAATTTATCTGAACATATCCGATCATCTCCCACAAGTGCAACTTTTAAAAAATTATTAAAAAATTCGCTTCTATCTAATAAAATACCTACTAACCCCCCTCTAAAACTTTTTACTATTTATAATAACCCTTTATATAACCCCATTTTTTTTAAATGATTCTTAATATCGCATACATTTTCCTGCTGGAATCTTAACTATTAACCCCTCATCCGTTTTAACTCCATCATGAACTTCCATAAAAATTACTGTTTTGTTAGTGTTTTAAAAGTATATATAATTCCAAACATTTATTATAAATTAAATCTCAATATTTGTTATTCAATAATCCCGCCCGAGACCTCACACGTCGGCCAGCTGGCCATACAGGCTCCGGCCAGGGCTCTCTGTAAATTAATTCTAAAGAAATTCTAAAGAAATAAAGAAATTCTAAATGTTTTTTTTTAAAGTTTTTAAAATGATTGCAGAGACTGGACTAATTTATTAAAATATTCAGCGATTGTAACAGAACAAAAAAAAGCTTACATAATATTTTTGAAATAAAAGAAAATTATGCAATAATCTAGAAAATGTTTAAAATATCCAATCTAGCTGTACATTTAGCATCTAAATGGTTAAATTAAACAAGTTCAGGAAAAATAATCTGAAAGCGGCAATCTATTGGAGAGCGATGAGGAACCCCCATAGCTAACTAAAAATACAAAAGTATTTTTAGTTGATTATGCGAAACCCCCAAATGACGCCAACATCACTGACCGATCAAAATAAATAAAATATTTCCCGTGTAAAATTCACGCAAGTACAAACGTGAGACAGTTTTCCTTTTACTAACCTTGCGATATCGTGACCATACGTAACAATACAACGTGATCTGGAAATCGAATGGTCGCCACGTCGTTAGCATAACGACTAGAACTGCTCTTGAATGTGTTATGCCTACAGTACTGTAATAACAATGTATGACTAACTGCGTTATGTCATCAACGCCAGATAAAAATTAATTTTTTTCTTGTTGAATATTGAGAAAATTGTCAAACATCTAAAATTGCAGACTTAAGTGAAATAGTCAGGCTATACGAGATAAATTGTAAGCGGGTTTTTACTTAAAATGCATCCTCTAATCAGCATCAGAGAAGATGGCAGGAACAGGTTACGTCGTCGTATTTCATCAAATTTTGCATCCGCTGCTCTCACGTGAATACAAGAGAAGAAAGAAACACGGAGTTTCCAGTTGCAAGAAAGAAAAGGACCCACCGCATCAATGAATTGGTTTGATAAGCCAAAATAAAAAATGGAACGTAAGCGTACTTCGTCTTCTCCTCTATTCTTATTCATTTTATATAATAACACAATAAAGTTAAATTGATAACTATTCCAAGTTCAAGTTGTAAGAAATAGTAACGATTGAAATTCAATCGATTCCGCTTAAAATCTATTTAATTGATGCCAAATTCTATCTCCTGTAAAGGTAAAAGAATGAGAGGGAAAAAAAAGATAATACGACTTCTCAATGGGTGGGCTAGCGAAACAGGCGCTTTTTCCACTTAATTCGTTCGAGAAATCCTCTCCACTAATTCGAGACTGCACGAAAAAATACTCTTTCCTCTAATCTATGTCCACCTTTGTTTAAGCCAGTGAAAAAAGTGGATTAAAATAAAAATGACGTAAATTGGCAATGATCAATCAGATTTTATATCAATGAAAACACTGCAATAAGTTATTTTTTTTCAATTAATTTTCTTAATACCTTGGGAAATTATTTTTTAAATTTATTTACATTAAACAAAGAAACCGAACATAATAAACCCAATGACAGTAGAAAATGAAACCCGATATAATTAATAAAAAAAAATTAATATTAATCAAAATTAAACAAAAAATAGAAAAAAAGGAAAATAAATGGATCTCAGTTACATTTTTAATTAAGAAAATTTATGGACTAAAGATATTTTAAAAAGTTAAAAATTAAACTAAATAAACTAAATAAAATACCGGTCAAAAGATCAATATCATAATAAAGGAATCTATAAAAATTATGAAACATGTGAAAGATATTAGAGAGTTAGTTTTTTTTCGTTACGAGAAATCAATTACGAAATATTCAACCAGTGTGCTCGTGCAAAAATTTCTCGTTAACGGCAAATCTGCAATCTTGTTGGGCTTTTTGTATCGAATGCGAATCGAAATAACCAACGAGATATAATACTAGGGTACAAGTGGGACCATCTGGTGTCAAAAAGGGAAGTTTTTTTAACATTAGGAAATATAGTAAGTACGCTAAATTCAACTGTATTACTCTATGCGGAGTAAAAAGTACTCAAAGGGATTCTATTTTCCATAAATAGATCATTGAGGGTGATAACTGGTTGCTAACTGACTCATGGTGGCAGATAACAAGGCACAAACAGGCACTGGACTAAACAAGCGGATGTTTAAGATGGAGGATTTTTGGCCGGATGTTCTCGCTATGCACAAACTGCGCATGAACATGGATCTCGTTATGCAATCGACATTTGCCAATGAGATCGAAAAAATTTTTCGTGAATTTATTTCGTAACGTACGAGAATCGTCTAACTTTAACGGAAGTGACGTCAAATTTTTTCGTTTTCGTACGAAAAATTTCTCGTAACGAAAAAAAACTCACGAAAAGTTTTAAGAGCTAATTTCACTACAAATTTAAATTTCCTTTTCAAATTTGACAATTCCTAATAAATGATAATTGTTTATTATAAAATTCATTGCAAATGAATTGAAAATATTCTCATCGTTTCAGTTTCGCTTCTCGGGTACACAGCGCCACTCGAATGCAGTGGAAACTCGAGAAGCGAGGGAAGCATGTTCAATTCATAACTAAACTATTTGGAAACTAAGCATGTTCAATTTTTTAACAAAACAATTTGCACTAAATTCGGCCGGCACGCACTGTAGCTGTTACGTGCGCTCGAATTTATTATTGTTACGATAACAATAGTTTTTATTGATGTGCTGCGGTTCTCAAAGAAAATTCATGCTAAATTCAGAGGTAACCTTAGAGGAGAAATAAGCTAGAGCGCGTATTCCTCAACATCTCCTTATGCCACTTCTCGCAACAACAGTTCCTCTAATATAAAATTATATTCCTCAACGTCTCCTTAGGATACGGTCTTAGGTATTTTAAATAGCCCCGCTTCGCTCTCATCCGTCCCTAAACCACAGTTAGCTATTTCAGTGCGCAGGCGAATGTGATCTCTATCCTTTTCTCCTCTATGATGATTACGGACATTCGTAATTATTATTATTAGGATTGATAAAGTAGAATTATTTTAAATCAATCGTTGATTATAAAGGTGGAGATCATTATAAATTAATCGGTGAACAGTACTATTAAGGCGGGTTTTGAAAGACGCGTTGTCTGCGTGTGCGTACGTATGCGTTTGGAAGTTAACCAATGAGATCTCGTACTTGAGCGATCGTTGATATGCGACGAGATCTGATTGGTTGCCTTTCAAACGCATACGTACGTACACGCAGACAACGCGTCTTTGAAAACCCGCCTTTATGGTAAAGAATTTCAATCAAAAATTGCATTTCTATATTAAATTATATGGTGTATATACAAAGTTGGATTTTAATTTTGAAAAATATTTTTAAAAACCCATATAAAATAGCCAAGTTATAAAAATATAATAGGTATATATTTAATCTGTGTATTCTTGTCTTAATCTCTGCATTCTTGTTTTAATCTCTGCTATCTTTTTTATTACAGCTTATATGCCTGTTGTCTTACTAGCTTGCGCTGCGATAATGGTACTTATCTTCATCGCTTCATGTAATTATTGTTGCAAAATAGAGAAGACTTCGCGGACGTTCGGAGAACAGAATATCGAACGTTACCCGCAACAACAGCAATGGCAGCAAGCAACTCCACAGAAGTCACGTTATGTACACAAGCAACTATCTGTACCTACACAGCAACCACGATCATCTGCAGAACAGGCACTACCTGTACAGCAGCCATCACCTGTAGAACAGGCACTACCTGTGCAGCAGCAACCACCCGTCTTATACGTACAAGGACATGTATATGTCATCCAATCAGATAAAATGCCAGCAACAGGACAACAATCACCACCACAACTATTGCGTGAAATGCAACAGCAATCTATAACCCCACCACCACCGTATAAGCCATGACGACCATAGAAAACTTTAATTACCTTTACCCATAATTCCAACCAGTACATCAAATATACCTTGTGACAACGATCTTTGCCTTTACTGATTTATATTTATCATAAAACAGATCTTAAATGAACATTCTGCCTTATGTAAAGACCAATTTTATATAAAACTATTCGTTCCCTTAGAACGAATAGTTTCGTCATCCAACCTATTATCGAGATAAATGTTTCGTCATCCAACCTATTATCACCTTAGCTATGATTCTAGACGTCTTTCAATAATGATGAAAACTTATTTCATAAAAATTTATTTTATTTTTAATGGTGAAAATTTGTAAATGATGCAGCTTTTAAAATTCCTTTCAACTCCAAGGAGTCATGGAACAGGATTTCTTCTTTTTTTACAAAGCAAAAGTAAAAATAGACTGGACCCACATAATAAATGATGAATATAATCTGGAGCTGATCCTCCAAACATCAGGTAATAATATCATTAGACGGATCCTTTTCTGTGAAAAATTCTGTTCGGATTCCATTGAACTAGTATATGGCAGTTTTGGTTCAAGTTGGCCTGAATTGCGCTATTTGGTCAATGGTTTTATTGGCTAGATGTATGGATGGCACTTGCATACATATGAATTGGTATCCAGGGACTATTTAAATTGACAATCGTTTAAATTTATTTGATTATTTTTATAATTTATTTACCACATTTAAATTAAAGAGGAATTACCCATATTTAAATAAATGAACATCCTTCCTAAAGATATCGTTGGAATATGGATCTTGTATCACATAATTGTAATTAAATAAATGGTTGTCTTTTTTTAATATTCGACTGAAAATGGCAAAATCGCCGAAACGATCGCCAAAGTCAACATATTACAAAAATTTGAAATTCAATTGTATAATTTAACACTGTTGCATCTTAATTTGAATTACTCACTATTTTACAAAATGTATCGTAATCATTAGTTTATGCACTAGTAATTTAAAAGTAAGATTGTTAAAACTACTCCAGGGAGGGGGGGGGGAGGGCTGAGACAAAATTTCCACGAATTTTATAATGCTGATCTGGGATCACAATAACCTGTTTGCTCGCCAACCCCATTGCGGACTATCATGTTCTTGAAACACTGATAAACAATTGTGTAATATTGTATATATTTATTTATTTACAAGATTTTATCCGCGCGCAGTTTGTGCGGTAATTAGTTTCAAATTCAATTCACATTGTTGCAAAGCTCGCACATTCAAATGTTTCGTGTGACGAACTCACATATTCTCCTTTACTAGGAGCTTCAGCAAAAGCTACTTATAAGAATGCGCTATTTGCCCGGAAGTTGAAAACGGTAACTTTTTCAAATTCTGTTTTGAGAAATATGACCATCAAGGTCTTTGCTCGGCCGTATCAACTTTTCAGAATTTTTCGTGGACCCCTTCAAGTCAGATTCACGTGCTAAAACAGTGACTGTAAAAATACCAATATAATGGCATGTCATATAACAATCGAGTCATCAAGAATGAATACACTGTTACTTTTTGCTTATCTTTTAGGTATTGTTGAAGGGAGCTAGCGCACGCGACGATCGCTTTGTTGGTGCACGATTGCTCAAGTGCTCATAATCTAGCGGAAGAATGGAGCTACTTAATGGTTTTTCAATGTCTGTCTGTCCCCTTCATAATTTCTACATTTTTTAAGTAGAAGGTTGAAATTCGAATGTAACTTACTATGGGAATGTCCACCTTCACTATTTAGTTTAGTTTTGATTGGTACACTGGAGTCTTAATTACGGGGGTGGGAGTCAGAGGGGACAAAATATATCTGTGCTGTTTAGGTACGTAAAGGAGTGAAATTCAGTATCTACATTCCCCTAGGCATGATCTAAATTACTATGAAGTTTAGGCCAATTGTTTCAGTGGGGTTGGCGTTGCGGGGGTGGCGGTCACTTGGTCGTTAGAATTATGGCAACATATGCCATGTGATATGTCATTCCTTCGGAAATGATGAGAAAGGAAAGAAGATAGAGCTCTTTTACATTTTCTACATATTTCATTGGAGAAAATCAATTTTTTGATTAAAACACTTGGAGGGGGTAAAAATAGATGACTGCAGGGCCCGATATTTGCCTTACCCTGCTCTGGTGATTAATTTCTTGTTAATAAGTGTATAAATGTATTTCTGCTTTACAGCTAAAGCTCCTCCTTGGAATGTCTAAAGATTTTATATATAGTGTGTAATTTATTGACGAGATATATTAATACACAGAGTGTTTCAAAAATACTTTTAAAAAACTTTTAGGGGAGGTAGTATGGTTGATTATAAGCAAAAAAAGTTCATATGAACATTGGTCCGAATTTGAACGCTAAATGCCGCCACCAAGATCAACATGTTAATAACTCAGGTTCTATAACATCTGTGATGATGAAGTTTGGGAGAATAATAGGGTACATAAAGCTGTATTTACAGTTAAAACTTGATCGAATTCCCACGAGTAGTTTCCGAGTTACGCACTCCAAATCGTAACACGTGCTGGTTAGTACTCGCATGTGAGCACTATTACGATTTTGAATGCGTATCTCGGAAACTACTTGTTGGAATACGATCAAATTTTAACGGTGTATGCAGTTTTATGTACCCTATTATTCTTCTAAAATTCATTATTACAGAACCTGAGTTTATTAACTTGTTGATCTTGGTGGCGGCATTTTTATTTCTGTCCATATCTCAGTTAGCGTTCATATTCGGACCAATGTTTATATTTATTTTTTTGCTTAGAATTTCATCCATACTACCTCCCATAAAAGTTTGTAAAAGTATTTTTGAAACACCGTGTGTATGAGTTTACTCGTTCTGACAAAATTTTGACAGGGCGTGTCCAGTTAAATTTCAGCTTTCAATTGTTTAGGCATTGTTGCAAAATAAAATAGGCATGCACATTCAAATTTTCGTTGGATAGAGTATAGTAAAGATTTAAATAAAACTAGATGGATCCCGTAAATATTTGACGGTAAACATCCCATCTCCATCCCTTTAATTAAAAATCTATTGGCCTTTACAGGGTGACAATAAATTATGGCAACTCATTGTGTATAAATTTTTTAATCCAAAAAGCGAAACATAAAGCAATTGACAACTAATATATAGAACATGGTCCCATGGTAATAACATGTTCATTTGGTTTCGAAGTGGGCTCCTTTGGCGGCGATACAAAGCCCCAAACGTGTCTTGAAATTTTCAGCAAGTCGTCGGGCGAAAATCGGTCCCATTCTTGGCGCAGGGACTTCTTCAGCAACTCCAAACTGTTGTGGCGTTTAGCACAGATCCTCGCTTCCAAGATCGACCCATACGCTGTAATCCATCGGACTGAGATCCGTCGAGTAGGGCGGCCAATGCTGAGACGTGATGAAATCCGGGAAATGGCTCTTGCACCTCTCCTGCGTCATTTTCGCTCTATGAGCTTGTGCAGAGGCTTGTTGAAAGGTCCAATCCGCATTGTCGAAATGCTACCGAGCCAAAAGAAGTACCACAGCCTCGAGAATGTCACCACGGTAAACTTATTTATTACATCTTAATCACTTTTTACTCCTCATTTTTACTTTTTGGTGACAGTGGAAATTAGAGTGTAAAGTACGTTTTTTCTGTTTTTTTACAAGAAAATTCTCGGAAATTTTGGGTAGCACCTCATAGATGATATCTATGACTTCTTCCAAGACATCTAATTGGAAAGTTTACATCCTATAATTAATTCATTCACTGAATAAAGACGATCACGATCTCAGAAGATCACATTGCATACTAGACGTGAAATATTATCTCGACGAGAGTTTGCTAGAAGAATAGATAAGAATGGTAGTTCGCCATAATAAGAAATACGTTTATGTAACCACTCTGAACACACACCTGTTGTAGAATGAACAGTGATTTATATGTTTGTTTTGATTTTGTATGAATTTAGCATTACGTACATGAATGTATGAAAGTACCAAATTGAGATATCAGAATATTGACTTATTGAGAATTATGCAGCCCCCCCCCCCCCACAGGTCGAAAACTGCAACGAGGGAAATGTGTGCGATATATTTATTTATTTATTTATTTATTTATTTATTTATTTATTTTTGGATGACAAATTATTTTAGGGAACGCGAAAAATGCTGCCTACTTTTAACCATAATATGTTAAAATTTAATTTAATGATTTTAATAATCTTGATTTTCTTTTTTGTTCTGTTGAAGAATTCTCGAAAAAAATTACAATCATTTTGTTTTGAACATTTATTAAATAATTTCGTAGGCAGTTTGCTGTTCAATGTACAGGTACTTTGTAAATAAATAAATAAATAAATAAATAAATAAATAAATAAATAAAATAGTAAATAAACAAAAATACAAAAAAAAAAAATTCCGAAAATGAAAGTGCCTCACCCCCACCACAGAGATATCTTACCATATTTTATCAATAGATATTATAATTTGCATGAAGTGGTCCGATTTAGATTTTCACTTTGAGATAAAAATAAAAGCGTTTTCATTCATTTCATAGTCTAAGCTTTTTGAGTGGCAACCGCGGAAGCATGTGATATAGGTGTTGTCACTCATCATCTATTACGTCATTACATCATGTGCTTCCTGAAGAAGAGTGCGGTTGTCACTCGAAAAGCTTGGAATGAATTTAATTTTCTACACTGACAATAAGTTATCTAAAACAACGACGTTATGTTTAAATGTATGTAGGAATGAAAAAGTTGCAATTTCGGAACATATTTCCATATTCATTAGTTATCTACGATTCTCAGCATTGCATTTTTGAAGTTTGTTTTAAATTCCTTATTGTTGTGCTAAGAATATTATTCGTTAAATCATTAGAAATTAAACAAAATATCCGTGTGACTGATTAGCCTAAATAATTATTTACTTCTCGAAAATACGCTGGCAAATGGTCAATCATATCTGGAGCTTATGAACATACTTAATATACGAGCTCATTATATTTTATCATAATGAAAACATTCGTTCCAAGGTTTTTAATTAACATTTTTATTAGAATTGTGAAATTTAATTTTTTAATTAATTTCTTATTCCAAAAAACTTAAATTTTGCTAAAATTATAAATTTATTCAAAATTCATAAAAATTTGTAAAATTAATTTTTAAACGTATATATAATTATATTCAGTATACAGTTATTGACTTAATATAAATGTATCTACATTAAATCTGTATACCTGTTCATATTAATACTTTAAATGTATTACTGCTAACTAGTCATCCATGGATTAATGTACTGTGAAATGTTTTTTTTTTTTTAATAAAAAAAAGTTTTTAAAATGATTGCATCAAGTTTATTAAAATATTCAACAATTACGTAACAGAACAGAAAAAAAAAAATTTTATATTATTTTTGAAATAAATGAAAATTATGCATATAATTTAGAAAATGTTTAAATATACAATCTAGGTATACATTTAGCATGTAAATGGTTTAATTATATAAGTTCAGGGAAAATAATCTGAAAGCGGCAATCCGTGGGAGAGCGATGAAGAAAACCCCCAAATGACGTCAACATCTGTGACCAATCAAAATGAAGAAAAAAATTCCCGTGTAAAAATCACGGAAGTACAAACGTGAGACAGCTTTCCTTTTACTAACCTTGCGATACCGTGACCATGCATGACCATACCACGTGATCTGGAAATCGACTGGTCGCCATGTCGTTAGCATAAGGAATAGAACTACTCATGAAGGTTATGGCTTTAGTACTGTCATGGTCATAACACATAGTTCTATGCGTTATATCATCAACGCCAGTTAGAAAATTAATTTTTTTCTTGTTGAATATTGAGAAAAATTATCAGACATCTAAAACTGCAGACTTAAGTGAAATAGTCAGGCTATACGAGATAAATTTTAAGCGGGTTTCTACTTAAAATGCATCCTCCAATCAGCAACAGAGAAGATGCCAGAAACAGGCTACGCGTCGTCGTATTTCATTGAAAGTTGCCCCCGCCACTCTCACGTGAATACAAGAGAAGAAGGAAACACGAAAGAAAGGACCCACCGCATGAATGAATTACTCTGATAAGCCAAAATAGAAATGGCACGTAAGTGTACTTCGTTTTCTCCTCTCTTCTTATTCATTTTATATACTGACACGAAAAATAAATTAACAGCTATTCGAAAGTTGAAGTTGTAAGAAATAGCAACGATTCAAATTCAGTCGTTAGAGAAACCCCCACAATTAATTTAAGGCCGAAAAATATTTTTTCCTCGAATTTTCGTCCACCTTTATTTAAGCCAGTGAAAAAAGTGAATTAAAAAAAAAAATAAAACAAATAATAAAAAAAGGAAAATAAATGAATTCTAGTTATATTTTTAATTTAGAAAATTTATAGAGTAAAAGATATTCTAAAAAGTTAAAAAATAAACTAAATAAACTACTAAATAAAATACAGGTCAAAAGATCAATATCAAAATAAAGAAATCTATAAAAATTAATTATGAAAGATATTATTGGCATGACGACTAGAAATTTCAGAGTCGGTTTAACAAAAATATACGAACAATAAAAATTAAACGCGATACATGTGTTATACACACGCAAATTGTGAAATTGCACAATTTATGAAATGCGTAACTTTTTGCTCATTTCATGAATTGTACAATACCCTTGCACAGTTCGAGAAATATGCAGAATTTTACACAATTCATGAAATGTCACACAATTCATATATTGTGCAGCCACAGAGAACCTACAAAGGCTAGGAAGCTCTTTGGCGAATGGCGTGGAGCTCGAATAAACTTGGCATCTTGCAGGGGATAGTGGTTTCAGACAATTGTGTACCGGATTAAAAAGCCGTATACCCATTAAAAATTATCAAATAATAATGAGAGCAACAGTTTTATATTCGTCTGTGATAATTTACTTGACATTCCTAACAACAACAATACAGAGGCATGAGCGTGTGCCATCACCGCCTACGATTCAATGAATCGCCCTCCCCCGCTTCCTGGCAAATTTGACAGAGTCGTAGCCACAGAGCTGATAAAATAAGAAACAAAGAGATTCCTTTATTTCAAAAATAAAAAGAATTAACTCATTTTAATTGATAAAAATTTTTATCAAAATTATTTAAAAAAAAATTCTTTTTTATATCCTAACAACAAAAAAGTAACACAACTGAATAATTACGTGTATAAAAGTTTTATTTTTTTTTAAGTGTTAAATGATCAAATATTTCGCAAATTTACAAGTTTAAAATTTAGTACTCTAAAACGCAAAGATATATCAAGAAGAGATTCTTCTTCTAAAATAGATGTTATCTATTAAATACTTCTAAAATATCTATAACAGATAACATATAGATACATTTGGTTTCAATCTTGCTCAAAAAGTCCTTTTCAGATCGAACGTCACACAATCAAAAATGATAGCTCTCAAGATTGTATCTGCAAGGTTAAGCAATATTTATTTACCGCAAAAAACTGTTAACTTTTGGAACCGATTTCCTGAGTAGCTACACTTTAGTGTAATGGAATGTAAACGTATGGACTGTATCAATCAGAAATTATATGCTAGACTTTTAATTTCTCAGTACATAATACACCGCCAAATGAAGTGCCAAATTAACTTGCACACATTTTCTTATCCCAATAGGATGCAGACTTGGAAAAGTATTTAATATAAGGTATTTAATAACAACAATAATAATAATAATAATTGGAATGAATTAAAGATTCAAATACACTGCTTTCCAATGAAATTGCCCCATCAACAAGGAGTTATCCGACCTTATCTATATTTAGTGGGGGGGGGGGGGGTCGTCTACCTCCGACTAGTAAACGATTAGATGCATACTCACGGGACTAGTAATGGGTTCAACTGTATTAAGAAACTAAAAATTTAATCTTAGTTATTTGTAACAGTTAAAACATTACTTACATACGAAGTTGTCCTATCACATTTATGGGTATCTTTGAAGGCATTCGTAACTAAATAATTGATCCTTTGGGTTGATACAGGGTGTCCGGCTGCCTGTATAGGCTCATCAGTTGACACCTGTGCGAGACGTTCCATGCAGTAGGGATGAAGCAACTGCTTCGTGAACGTACAGTACTGTAATCCGCACAACGGTCTCAATGCCGCGACGGCGACAACGACAACCTTTCACGCAATTAACAGACTTTGAACGAGGTCGTATTATTGGCCTCTCTGAGGCTGGATGGTCAACCAGACGGACTGCTGTCCATGTGTCGCGGGACGCACGGATGGTAGGCCGATGTTGGAGGCAATGGGCGAGAGGAAAGCACACATGCCAGAAGACTAGGCTCTGTGGCCCGGAGAAGCACGTCAGCTCGTACCGATAGGCGGATACTGCGAACAGCGCTAGCGGACAGAACCATCACCCTGCGGGAACTGCGCGACAACATCACTATTCCGGGTACTGCTCCAGTGTCAACAGCGACAATAGAACGCCGATTACTCGATGCGACAATGTTTGCAGGCGTCCACTGTTTTACATTTTAAGGAAGGTAATTAATACAAGTAAATAATAATATATACTTAATTTAACACCTAAATAATAATAATTAATGCTAGGCGTCCATTGTTGTGTCTTCCTTTGACACCTGAGCACCGCGCGATACGACTACAATGGTGTCGTGAATGAGTGAGCTGGCGAATGGAATGACGCCCGATGGTCTTCAGCGACGAATCCCGCGTAGGAAACAGGTTAAAATTCCTCATCAAAAGACTCCGGAAGACATTATCCAGAAAAGAAATTACCATTATATTAAAAACCACCATTCTTCCTAAATTTACCTACGCCGTTCTGATATGGAGCCCACCTTATAAGCATTTACAAGAACAGCTGAAAATTGCTTTTAACAGTGTTATACGCATGGTCTTTAACCTGACGTCCAGACTGTCCATCATTCAAGCCTGCAACGAAGCCCAAATAATGAATTTTACTTCCCTCATGAACTTTACCAAACTTAAAGAGCTTTCTAGGGCTTTTTTCTGTACACGCCACTCTGCCCATTTTGTTTTGTCGTGGCTTAACGACGGTCCTAACTCCAGGAACTCCACACTTAACCTTCTGACTCCGCCCAAGATCATCTCCTGTTGGAAAGAGAGATACTTCCCCTATAATACTTTTTGTTTATGGAATAGTCTACCCATGGATTTGCGTCAGTCAATCTTATCTTGTCAGGACCAGAATTGTCATAATCATTTAAAGCATATTAGTAAATTGCTACGAGTGTGGATTATGAAAATACAATACAACATGCTTTAACCAGAGACTTTGCTCTCTGTGAGCGCAAAATTTTATAATAATAATAATTAATTACAATGCTAATATTATACAATGCAGAAATGAGTAGGAATCGCTGTGTACATTTCATAACATGTAAAAATTAGTTTTAATTCAGAAACTTTTAGTTCATAAAATTATGCTTTCATTTACTAAATTTTCTATTTTTTTTCCAATTAACTTGATAATAAAATAGTCTGCTCTATTTGCAATTAATTTTTTTAATCGCAGGTAAAAATTAAAAAAAAGTCTTGAATAACCATAATTATTTGCACACGATTTGTTTGGATGACTTGAAGAATTACAAAGAATTTGATTTTTAAAACAATTACATTTTTTATTAGTACCACGTGATTTGCAGGAGCATGTTTTGAAACCTTGATGCTCACTATGACCCTAATACAGTTTATAGCACTCACTTAACTAACATCAGTGAGAAATTAACCGTACTAAAATACTACGAATGGAATTCTGAGGTAAAACTGCAGTAAGAATTTACATAATACAGCACTATGTAGCATTAATATTGATATACGCCAATAGCAGGTAGAATAACAGAGGTGAGTAAACAAGAGAAATTACAGGTTATTTGTAGCTGTATAATCTATGAAATGAGCAGAAATCGTTGTGCACATTTCATGAATTGTGTAAAATTCTGCAGATTTCACGAATTGTGCGATTTCACTGCGCGTAACATACAGGGTGATTCAGTCAATTTCTGACCATTTCAGTACTATGATTTATTGACCCATAATGTTTACAAACTTAGCATTTCAGTATGACATTTTAGGCAGTTCGGAGTTTTTATTCCCATGGAAAAGTCTTGATGATATGCTCAATGTGGCCACCACGAACGTTTTGAACTGCTCGCAGCCGAATGGTGAAGTTGTTCATAACTCTATCCAGAATTTCTGCATCCACAAGGGTGCAGCAGTCGACGATGCTTTGTCGCAGCTGGTCTAGGGTTCTTGGTGTTGTAGTGAACACACTGTCTTTAGGAAACCCCTAGAGATAAAAATCACATGGGTTTAGGTCAGGATTCGTAGGGGGCCAAAGAAAGCCACCCCCGAATCGATCTGGAAACCTGTTTGAAATGACACGATTTCCGAATTTCTGATTGAGAAAGTCTAGCAATTCATTAGTTGTGTGAGGCCTAGCCCCATTCTGTTGAAACGATTGATGTCGAAGCGGTATACGCCTCCTTCGCAGCTCGGGGATGAAGAAGGTTTCCAACATGTTAAGGTAAGCCTGTAACGTTACAGTGCCCTCAAAAAAGAACGGACCAATGATGCCTCTTTTGGAAATCGCGCACCAAGCCATAACCTTTCGTGGATGGAGAGGTGACTTATGGATCTCATGAGGGTGCTGGGAACCCCAAAAACGAACGTTGTGTTTATTAACGTCACCTGACAGATGGAAGAAGGCCTCATCTGACACCCACAGGTTGTCCACAATGTCCTGATTGGCTTCCATTTCTGCTCCAAACTCCAATCGAAACTCCATCCGTCGCTTCTGTATGCCATTGTCTGTTAACTCCTGATAAACATGGATCTTATACGGGAACAGGTGTAAATCCTTTCTCAAAATTCGCCACGTCGAGGTTTATGACAGCCCTTCTTCAATGGATAGGCGGCGAACAGATTTTTTGGTAGGGGAATCGACCAAACATGTGCGAACATTTTCGACAACTTCGGCCGTTCGAACACGAGCTTCGCTCCCGCCTTTTTTCTTGCCTTTAACACATCCAGTGGCACGAAATTGCTTGACAAAATCCATGATTGCTTGCCTGCCTGGTGCGTCTCAACACTTATACTCCTTCCGGAACTTTCTTTGCACGGTTACAGGTGATTTTGTCTCGAAATACCATTCGACAACCTTGCATTTCTGTTCTGTTGATAAAGCGGGCGCCATTTTCCTAAAACAAGACTTCATTCATTTCTTTTATGAATTTACAAAGGACGTTCAGTAAAAACATAAATTTTACCGGGAAATTCCTATCCAAGTGTCCCATTAAGAGTAAAATGGCCGCATAAGCCTTCCGGCCAACCGGGAATTTCCTTTCTCCAACTCTGATCGCCAGTCCGCCCTTGAGGATGTTGACAGTTTGTTTTTTTTCCTCATATTGTTTTGCTAAGTTAATTTCTTACAGTTTAATTTCGCATGATTATACAGTTTTACCTCGTTTGTCTTCTTTTCTTATTTCTCCGTATTCTTCCATTTTTTTTTTTCCTTAATTCATCAGTTGTTTGCTGGTAAACGTTATCGTGTCATCGTGCTTGTCGTTACGAATTATTAGTTACGTAATAATTCAGTGAAGCTTCAGGACCTAGAAAAAAAAATGGACTGCGCTTGGCGCGGATTGGAGAGAAGCCACCGGAAGTGTGCAATCTGCCATGTTGGGTGGACCAGAAGTAGAATATAAGCAATGTGGAGTAAGTAAGTTTTTGGCTTTTTTTTTCCCCTTATAAAATCGGTGATAATTAACATTTTAATTAATGATATGATTATTAGGTTTATTTTCTTTTTTATGCAGTTAAATTTAAATAAAACAGTTTTGGTTATATGTGATCTGATTTTGATTCCTGTTTCTATATCAGAGAATTTATTCATATTACTGTAATTCTTAGAAATTAATTTTATCAGTCTAAAAACATGATTATTAGTGGGGGAAGAATCGTAAAGATGCTCATCCAGACTATTGAGAATTGGCTTTTTGGGTAACTTCGTGAAAAACACAAGAAATAACTTCCGCAACTCTTCTTGCTTGTGGAAGCCTGTTGTTGTCTGCTGCCATCATCCTTCGAAAGCATTTTTCCGTGGCTTCGCAAACATCCATCACATCCTGGCTTGAATGTTTCAGACCACCATAAGCTCATTTCCAGAAAATCCCGTGGTGGCCTGAAATATCTAAATGAGCATGACGATTCTTCCTCCACTAATAATCATGATTTTTGGCCGATAAAATTAATTTCTAAGAGTTACAGTAATATAAGAATGAATCATTTATTAGATAAATTCTCTGATATTATCTATCTCCCTATGTCTGTAAGAAATTACCGAAATAATTGTATATCCTATGCTAGGGTTAGGTACTGGACATTGTTACCAGTGAACTTGCGTTCGATTACGTCTTATCCTCTTTTCCGTAAATTATTGAAAAGGTTTTTACTTTTTAGTGATAATATAGTTTTTAGTAATAGTTAATTTTTTGGTTGTTTTTTGGTTGTCTTTAGTTTGTTTATTGTATATTTTTCTATGCTGCCCACTGGGAGCTTACTAGTCGGTCTATAGACCATACCTGCTCTGGGTGGTGCGTTGTATTATTTTTTAATAAATAATAATAAATAATAAATAATAATAATAAATAATATATAAAACTGAGATGTGTGTGGCTGGCATTCGGCTTTCTGATTGGTCTATGATTTGACACAATTAGTCTAATCTTCATTGTTTCCATCCTGGGCTTTAGCAATCGGTATTTTTTCGTTTGTTGGAAACAATAAAGGTTACATTGTTGCTGCTTGCCTTAATGACTCACGTCTTAAGGGGGATAGTTATAAAAAGTAATAAATAAATAAATAAATAAATAAATAAATAAATAAATAAATAAATAAATAAAAATCATTATTTTTTTATTAAAATCTTTAGAGAGATGTAAGAAATTATTCTAAAACAAATAAGAGAATACAACTTCTCAAGCTTTTGGTGAAAAGTGAAGGTACTTTCCCTAATAAGCTAATAATTGGAGAAAATTTATTTTTCATATGTTTTTTGTAATGTAGTACTTCCTTTAGAGAAGTTATAGATAATGTTTCTCTAAACATATTAGAAAATTATAAAGATCTCAACTTATTGTGTGAGAGAGCAGTCCTTGCTGCTAAAACTGATACTGTCAATATAAACAACCACATTCAGGACATGATTCCACGCTCTCTGACTGAATACAACTATATTGAAACGGTTACATGTTGATGAAGGAATGTTGACCAGGCTTAACAGAATTCCTCAACTCTCATATTCCATCTATGAATATAGACAGAAATAATTCAATATTCACAGCCTTTTTTTGATATTCTAAAATGTTAAGGATGCAATGCCGAATGTTCCTGGGCAAACCCAATTGGACACAAAATTCCAGTGCGACCATTTCACAGAATTCTTTTCGTTTTTCTAAGTGATTATACACGTCATTAAAGATTTTTTTATGTGTTCTTATTTATATTCAAATTTAGGTATTGCAAAATTTCATCAAACAAACAGCCCGAGCAACACCGGGTATATCATCTAGTTCTCTGATAGAGAAAAAGGAATCAAAAGCAGATCACATTTAACCAAAGTGTTTCATTTGCTCATCAATAAATTCGTGAATATTAACATTCCAACATTGCAGTCACTTACTGCCACTGTAGTATTTTTTTTTTTTTTTTTTTTTTTTTTTACACAATTTCCAAAGCTTTTAAATACCTGAAGTATTCTTCTATTTAACTACATAAAAAAGTAAATAAACCTAATAATCATATCAGTAATTAAAATATTAAATATCACCGATTTTATAAGGAAAAGAAGCCAAAAACTTACTTACTCCACATTGCTTTTAATCTACTTCTGCCTCACCCAATATGGCGGCGCTGCAATTTCCGACGGTCTCACCTATAGTAAGGAGCCAATAGCGCCAGCGCAGTCCAGTTGTTTTTTCTAGGTCATTGTTCCGGACCATGGAGGAAGATGGAGTAGCAGTAGCCTTTGTGTACAAGGCACAGATATATATGCCCGTATTCAGAATGAGCGCTCTTGCTCACACTCTTGCTCTTACTTGCACGAGTGTAAGCAAGAGCATCTGCTCCTGTGCTTATTCATTATGCTTACTTATGGCGAATTCGGCTGGCTGCTCCCAGAGTGCAAAGGGATTGCTC
>JAHWFO010069115.1:493072-518181 GCA_023313115.1 Rhysida immarginata | reverse complement strand
AAATTTTATCAAGATCGGAATAAAACTGTAGATTTGTATAAAAAACATGCAGACAAACAGACCCACAGACCCACAAACATCCTTCTTTATATATATAGAAGAGAAGAAGATAATTCCTTGTCTACAAGGAGCTACAGGGTAGAGTGTTATCGCGTTAAGCCAAAGGCTCGATCCCAAGCTGTAGTCTTTTCCTATTTTTAATTTTTTTTAAAAGTTTATTATTATTACTGACGAAGGGTCACTCAAGAAAAGTGATCAGATTTGCATTCACTCCTGAGGGATACTGTCATAAATTTGTCAAGTGCGAATAGAAATCACAAAAAGCATAAAATAACAGAAGAGGGTTCTGACGGGGATTGAAAGAACAGTACCGGATTTCTGCATATGAACTTTTCTAGTGAAATGAATTTTAAATAGATTTGCTGTTTGTTTTCTTCTTTTTTTTCTCTTTGTTCATTAACGGGGCCATTTTTCTCCCAGGAGTATTCAAACTGAATTAAAAGGAAATAGCGCCAGAGAAGTTGTCAAAGGAAATGCGTCGTATTGATTCTGTTGTCAAAGGTGTCAAACCGCGTCAAATGTTTATTAACTCCTTTTGTATATACACTGAGTTAGCAAAACTCATGGGATAGCAAGCACATTGATTGATGGGCATGGCTCACGAATTCACAGGGGTAACGGATTCTGGGAATGGACCATTAGACGTTGTGGGAAGAGCTTGGATAAGTGATTAATCAGAAATGGCACGTCGTCGCGAGTTGACGTCTTTTGAACGGGGTATGATAGTAGGTGCCCGACGCATGGGATGTTCCATTTCGGCAGTGGTGCAGGAATTTGGCTTTCCCCGCTCAACTGTCTCCAGGATGTATCGGGAATGGCTGGATGAAGGCATCACAGTCCACAACAGGCACCATACCGGGCGTCCAGCTGCCCTGAATGATCGTGACCGGCGACACCTAGGACGAATGATTCAGAGAGACAGGAGCGCAACAGTGCAGCAAACCACAGACCAGTTCAATACTGGCCGCACTAGAAACGTCTCTCGGTGAACAATCCGTCGGAATCTGCATGCCCTCGGGTTTGGCAGCCGTCGCCCTACAGGGGTGCCAATGGCTTACCCAACGTCATCGGACACTCCGGCGTGCATTTGCCACCAACCATCTTGGCTGGACTCTGCAACAGTGGCGTAACGTCATATGGTCAGATGAGTCACGATATCAACTGCACCACGCTGATGGGAGGCACCGTGTGTGGCGCAGGCCTCACGAAACGATGGATCCCGCATGCCAACAGGTGGTGGTGCAGGGTGGTGGGGCGTCAGTGATGGTCTGGGGTGCATTTTCCTGGTTTGGAATGGGCCCTCTGGTTATCCTGGACCAAACGTTGAATGGTCCACGGTATCGTCAACTCATCGGAGACCATCTGCACTCGTTTTTGACATTTCAACACCCTGACGACGTAGCAGTCTTTCAAGATAACAATGCTCCACCACATCGCTCCAATGTCGTCCGCGAATGGTTCGAGGAGCATGCAGGAGAGGTCCAACGACTGAGCTGGCCAGCCCGGAGCCCTGACATGAATCCCATCGAGCATATCTGGGATGCTGTTGAAGTCAGGCTCCGGGCACTGGATCATCCGCCCACGAACGGGCAGCAACTATCTTCGGCTCTGCAGACTATCTGGTGTCAACTGCCTCCAGAAGTGTACCAGGGACTTGCAGATTCACTACCACGCCGTATTGCTGCACTCCACAGGGCCAGAGGTGGCCCGACCAGATATTAAGTAACTATCCCATGAGTTTTGCTAACTCAGTGTATATATTTGCTTTTGTTATTTATGTGCTTATTCCTGCAGAAATAAGAGACCAATTATAACGTTACTTTCTCAAAATAAAAATCAAACTGAAATGCGTCTATAAAAGAGAACAAAAATTTACATAAGTTATTAAAATCCTTTTAATTAAGTTTCATTTTTAACATTACTTTACAACGGTAAACAAAGTGGTCTATAAACTGAGGAACAAGTTTCTCTGATACATCGATAATACTGCCAAATCCTTTTTATTTCAAGAACTCTATTAATAACAAAACTGATAATTTACAGAAATAAAACTAGCAAGGTATCTAAAACTTCCTTTTACCCTCTCTAAATTAAAAAAAAATAGGAATTAAATATTTCATCAAAAGAATCAATGTTTTTATAACACCCTTTTAAAAATTCTATTTGAGCATGAAATATGACGGCTTCTGGCAAAAAAAGAAAACACCGCTCTATGCAATTTTCTATAAGATATCTCCAGATTCTCGAAATTCTATTTTCAAAAACGTTCTGTGTAAGTCTCTAACCTGTCCCTCAATGGCGATCGCGTAATGTCTACAAAAATGTAATAAATCTAGTTTGTGATAATTTTTCATTGGTCCTAGATTACTAAGTACTATGTATTTCGAAACTTCAACGCTATTAATAAAAACTACGAAATTCTGACAAGGCGGTAATCTCTTTCAATATCATTACCATCAGTTTTAGCATATGACAATACCTTCATTTTATATAGCAACGGTTATATGGTGTATCGTAGACATCTTGATCCACTGCCTAACTGTAACAACAGCATTCAAAAGAGTGAAATCCTTGAACATAACAATTAGAAATAGGTATAAAAATAAAATTTAAGAATTCTAGACAAAAAAATTCTAAAATGTATTCGTTTCACTGGCTTGTTCTTCTATTGCTACTGGGCTACTTCTTTCAAACTCAACAGAGAGAAAATTCAAATGTAAGTTATAGTAGCTCTTATTTTTTTGTCAATATCACAGCCATGCATGTACAGAAAAAGCAAAAATTTAATTTTATTTAATTTCAGACCGATTATAATAACATTGAAAAACGAGAGACTCGTCTTTGCCGCGCGAAAGATTTGAAACTGCGAAAGATCGACAGACCCAAAAAAATTCTTCAATTTACTTGGAAAGGAACCAATCTTACAGGTAAAAAACAGATTTTCCGAATAACTAATTTGAGGAATTCATTGAACCTAAAGACAAATAAAAAATTAATTTTGTTATTTCAAAATTTTAATTCTTATTAAAACAAATACAGAAATCGTTTCTAAATGAAGAGATAAGCCTTTTCCCTATAATTAAATAAATTTGATTAATTTTTCTAAATGCTTTGCCAGTTGCGATAAACATAAAAAAAAAATCAGTTTTTTGTCGATTTCGATGAAAACAGTTTTCGTTTTTATCATTTGAAAGAATTCGAAGCACTAATCAGCGGTTAATATGTTTAACGAGTAAATAATCAAAATGTTATCATTTGGAAACGACTCATTGTCAAGTTCTGTCTGGGAGGAGAAGGAAAAAAAACTTTCTATAAATTACAATTTATATATACAAATGTTGGCATTTCTGAAACACTGCTACATTACGTCAGTGTGCAAATCATTGTAAGATCAGTAAGAATTGAGCTTTAATTTTGTATTTAGTCTATTTATTTATTTTTTGTTGGAGGTATTCTATCTTGTGAATATGCATTTGTCGTTACACAACAATATATCTATAAATAACAATGGGTTATAAATACGAGGGGAGTTCAATAAGTAATGCAACACATTTTTTTCTGAAAAAGGGGGTTGTTTTATTCAGCATTCAAATACACCATGTTATTCCCCAATCTTTTAGCTACACAACACTATTTTTCAACGTAATCTCCATTCAATGCTACGGCTTTACGCCACCTTGAAATGAGGGCCTGTACACCTGCACGGTACCATTCCACTGGTTGATGTCGGAGCCAACGTCGTGCTGCATAAATAAATGCTTCATCCATCATCCGCGTAGTGCGTCCCACGGATTGCGTTCTTCATTGGGCCAAACAAATGAAAATCCGTCGATCTGCTCGAATGAGAGTGTTCGCATGTTCCGACATTGCAGGAGTCAGAGCTGTGCACGGCCGGCCAGCTCGCGGGAGATCGCTTGACAGTGCGGCGATGATGACACACGCTTTACCCAACGACTCACCGTGCTTTTGTCCACGGCCAGATCACCGTAGACATTCTGCAAGCGCCTATGAATATCTGAGATGCCCTGGTTTCCGCCAAAAGAAACTCAATCATTGCCCGTTGTTTGGAACACACCTCCATTGTAGACGCCACTTTAACAGCTCACTATAGCGCTGTCACATATCGGACGTCAATGAAACTTTACGAGACGAAGCGGAAATGTTTGAAAATGTTCCACAAGAAATGTCCAGTTTTTTCAACCAAAATTGGCCGAGAAAAAAAATGCGTTGCCTTACTTATTGAACTCCCCTCGTATAAACTAAACTAGCAATATTACCCGGCTGCGCCCGGGTGGAAAAAATGCGTTGAGTAATTTTTTTTAACGATTGTTTGTTATGTTAAAAATTGAACTATGATAAACAAAATATGAGCGAAATGCAAGAAAATGAGAATAAGTCCAGAACGCCTTCTCCAAACCTTCCATAATCATTTTAAACCAAAAATAATGATTTATGAACAATGAACTGGGAACAAAAGAAAATTAAATTATATGTACAAAAGTAAATAATGAAAAAACTGATAAGATAAATGAATCAGCTACACAGGCAAAGTAGTTGTACATTCAAATCCATTTCGGTAAACAACGTTGTATGTCTTCCCCTGTGGCGCAAACACATGTAAATTTCGAGAGCTGGACACGCGGGAGCAAGCAACGTATAACCATGGTTATTAGAAGTTAGAAGCTAACTTCTAATAACCATGGTATAACTGACCGTGAGAGAAGCAAGCTTCCTGAAAATATGTACCTGCGATCTTGACAGTCTGGAAAAAATGAATAAAATGAAACATTCTTCGTCTGGCATCCCCATCTAGTCACATCCTTTGAAAACAAAAGCCCAGCTGATATGCCCGTCGTGCGTTGCTCGGGTTGTTTGTTCCAGTGAAATATTAAAAGTAGATTCCGAATCCTATTATTAACATCGCCACCAGTGAAGCCAATTGAAGCCATATGACAATTCTGGACAGGAGTGACCCGTGGTGTTTTTAGCTGTGTGGTTTCTTTGTTTTTGACGATTTTGGGCCCGAGGAATAATTAATTCAAAACCATTCCTCAAAGTTTCCGCGCAAATTCTGTAGTCAGCAATTGGATTGCTGTAATTTTGGAAGAAGCGATTTTAGTCCTCTCTGTTGCATGAATTCGCCTACATCTCAAACTTAACAATGTAATTTAACGATCGTACAACGTAACAAAACTGTCAGCTCGCAGCAACACCGTGTTCAGCAACAAATTCGTAACATCAGCTAACAGTTTCGACTTTTCGATAAGATAGTATCGCCATCTAGTGACATCCTTTGAAAACAATTCAATTTTTCGAAAAATAAGAATAATTTTAAAAATTGATATAAATACGATATAAAAAGTACTCTACTTAAAGCACAATGACACTAACTACGTACATGGAAAATTTTGTGAAGATTCGTTGTGTATTTTCTGAGTTGTAAAAGGACAAACATTCCAACGGACTCTGATTTATATTATATATATGGATTATACCGGGTGTTTCAAAAATAACCAGTATACCGGTATATTTGAAAAATCAATAAAAAATAAACGGGCAGCGATAGAAATACACCGTTTGTAATTTCGAAAGTTTGTCTGCCTGAAAATTTACTGTTGTCCCAAGCATATTGCAACACACGGTGTATTTCTATCGCTGCCCGTTTGATTTTTCAAATATACCGGTCATTTTTGAAACACCCGGTAAATATAATGAAGCCAGTATCGCGAAAAAACAGTTATAGAAAACATTAAAGTCGAACAACTTGAAAACTAAGCCTGATAGAGAAAAACTAAAACCAGATTTAAATTCAGTGCAGAAATTTCCATAAGAATCATAGCTACTATTCTCAAAAAATTGAAGAAAGGTTTTGTTTTTTTTAGAACAGTGTTATTAAAAATGCATATTCTTGAAATAATTTTTAAATATTTATATCATAAAGTCCGTGATTTTTATCAATCTCTTATAAAGATAAAAAAAATTAAATGAATCTGATGATACTCTCCACATTATTAACTATGCCTGCCATTTTTCATTAATGCCAAAATTAACAAAAAATACCCCCCCTCCCCCACTTCGCGAGGAATGTTTAGAAAATAGCGGAAGCTTGAGGAAATTGGCCCTATTAAGGCTAGTACAAACTTATTGCATTTGTCCGTTTCGCATCGTCGCATGGAAACAAGTGTGGATGGATTTTCTTGCGGATTGCACATACTGAAAGAACAACCAATTAACCTCCAGTCCATCTCGTTTTTTGTCTCGATCCTGGCAACTTTTTCCTGCTCGTTCTCATTTCTTTGCATTCCCATTTTGTGGTTGCGGTGATCTAAAGGCATAAGTGGTTGCGGTAATAGACAGTGCATAAGCGTTTAGTGGTCACGTGATCGCTAAGCGTTAATAACACGGGTTAGGACAACCTCCATATTGCCATTCCTCAGATAAAATCGGCCCAAACTTCGTAAGTGGCGTAGAGGAATCTGTATATCAAATTTCACTCTTTTATACACAACTTTTTAAACCAAGAAAAATAAAAATAAAAATCTTTCGAGATAAGAAACACCGGATACATATTCTTTCCGAATATTCTCAACAGAAAAATGGAGACTTTTGCAATTATTCCGACTCTAATGGGCCAATCCAATATGGTTCAGGACATTCCTATAGCAATCTACGTACCAAATTCAACCTTGTACACCAAAAGAATGTCGAATATATGAAGTGGACAAGCACCCACACGAAATGGCAAAACCAAAGAGCAGCATTCCACTACTTAATAATGTAGGGAAAAGCAGGTGAAGAGGTTTTTTTTTGGAATATTTCCCTAGCAGTAGTAGCGAATTAAGTGATAGATGTAGATATCAATATTTTTCAAAAAAAATTCTCCGTTACAAGTACTGTGAATTGTAACTGACTATAGATAGAAAAGGGTGGGAAGTATTTATGCAATACTTATTGAGGAATTTATTAATGTGCTTAAGAAATATAACAACTATCAAATACAGAAACCTAATTATTATAAATAAGTTCTATATGATATATGCAGATGCTCTATAACCATCGTTATCTTTAATTTTTTAGGCTTTTCATATAGTCTAAAATGCCACGATAATAGTTCCTTGGTCAAACTGAAAGAATTTATCGAATGTGGAAACGCCGAAAACGATGGCGACTGGGTATTGAATGAAGACGAATGGAAATACCGCTCTGGTGAAAAAGAAATATACTGCCAAGTGGAAGAAATAAAATGGCCAGACACGGTTCCAGAATACAGGTCAAACAGGATTCATGTTTCCAATCTGGTTCCATTTCCAGGTAATACTGAGTAATTATTCACCCGTTTATTTTTATACTTCATTCAGAATAAAGTATCATTCATTGTCCAGTGTTCTCTTGTATAAATACACTGCCCTACTATTAATAATGGGACACCAGAATCTGTTGGTAGAAGGCAAGAAAGATACTTTGAGGGTGGCTTAGTCAACTGTTAATGACCCGTATACAAATAAAAGAGGAAAGAGACCATGACAAAAAATCCTGGTTTCCTGGTAAACTGTAAACGTTTTCTTAACGGAACAAGATTTTGCGTCCATCGCATTTTGTTTATGTCTCAAGTCACTCAAAACATTTTATGGCAGCATGGGCAGTTATACGCGACTTATATAGTCGAGCAGTTATCGATCACCTAGATAGGTAAAGATTCCGATATATTACGAGTCAACGGAGTTTCTTTTAACCGTTGAGGAATGTAGGTAAACCTTCCAGATTATTGTTTTATTTAGCTTGGTTCCATTAACCAATATTGACAAAAAAACAAGAAATGTGTGTACTTGCGACAATTCACTCTCAGTCCACAAATCCTCATCAATGGAAATATTCTTTGCATGGCTAATATTTGAAGGTAATCATTTTAGCAAAGCCCTTCAATATGGATATTTTATCTTATTCGCTGAGCGAAATGCATGATCAGATATCATTCGATAGCGAAGAGTGAGTGATCTTTAAAATAAAGGTTACTGCATTCTTTATTTCAAATTTTAACGGCATTTCTACAACTTATGCAAGCATTAATAAACCATTAATAAATGATATAATCATGTATACTGTACTGGGTGTTGCAAAAATATACAGGACAGTACTACTGGGTAGCCTATTCTCTCGCTTCAGGGGCCGCTTCATAAAATGATACTTGGGAGATTTTATTTTGTTAACCCATTTACGCCGAAATTGGTAAAAATGAAAATTGAGCCTTCATATCTTAAATTTATATTCTGTAGCATGTAAAGACAAAAGGGATTCTTTGTTTTGTTTCTGAAAACTACCACCAGAGTGTACGATGTGTCATCGAGAGTTGTTTTTACTTCTGGTTTCTCGCGTCGCCTGCTTTATGAATAGGCAAAACTTAGTAGAAACGTAGCAGCATCGATAAGTTATTAAAACAACAAAATGAAAACAATGAATTCAAAAAGTGAAAAGGAAAACCTGAACTTGTCCGTGATTAAGCAAAAGTTGAAAGAAAAAGGAGCTAAAGTATCAGAAACAAAAGTGAATTAAAAGAAAGATTAGTAAACCAGCTAAAGAATTGGTTAGGCCTATGCGTATTTTAGTATTCCAAGACTTAAACTAATTCAGGATTCTTGAGAGAGACGAGGTAGGAGACTCCACTTGTCCACAAAACATTTTAATGCACCATAGATGTATACATTTCGGTCACCATGTGGAGGTCACCATTTAGGTCCGTGTTTCAGTGTTGACACACTGCTTCCGTTTCCTGTTCCCAATTTATTTTATTTTGTTTTATCATTATACTGTTGCCACATCTCGCTATTGGTTCCTTCTGTAGCCTGTCGCATCTTTTCCGAGCAATACTTTTATACTATTCGTTATTCCTTGTAATCTTTATTTTCAACCCATACTTTATATACACTTTATCCAATCATGTTGCTTACTTTGTACCATATTTCTGTATATCAGGGCATGTAGCCTCTAGTGTGTTATTTTTGGTAAAGCCGGGAATAAATGGCAAAGGCGAAACTAGTCGGAAACTCTGTTCTCCCTTTATTGTGTTGTAAGGTCTCTACCAATTTTATTGATAGAACAGCACTAAGGACTCTTCACTCAACGACACCATGTGGCCTTCTTCAGTATGACTCAGGTTACACAAATTAAGATATAGGATAAATTATTGAACCACGAAAGGGGTTTCCTTGACTTGTCACAATGGACCCCACTGATTTCAAAACTTTAAATCTGCTGTTTGTATTCAACCAGTAACCGGTTATGAGAGCAACTCCGTATATAAGAGTTTTCTCCGTATGTTTTTCTCTTCTGGGCTTTACTAGGCTAATAACCCTTTTGACAGTTAATTATTATTTTTCTGCTTATTGTTATTTATTTTCATTGAGCACTAAGCCCTCTCCAATCCTAAATTTTGTAAACGAAGGTAATTTTAATTGTAAAATCCTAATGCTTTTCATTTTGATTGGGGGGGGGGGGGGGGGGGGGGGGGGGGGGATAGGTGTATGTGAACTTGTGTAACCTTCGCACCCCTCAAGGTAAAGCTCAAATAATTGCAGATTCCCTAGAGATGCAGTTTGTTACCCCTGATAACAATAATTCCGAGAGTCAACTCATGTCCCAGACTGTGGAAGATGGTCTTGCCAACTTTTATGAAGTCCCACAGCCTACAACTAAGATCGTCATCGAGGCCAGAGAAATCGCTACCATTATAAGAAATCTGAAAAAGGGGAAGACTCCATGAAGAGAGAAGGTAAATAATAACGCCTTAAAGAATCTCCCAAAGAACATAGTTAGCGACATCTCGAATATCATAAGCGACTGTTGGAAGTTTTTGTATTTCCCGACTGCTTGGAAGCAGTCTATTGTGTTAAGTATCCCCAAGCAGGGGCAAATTCCTGCAATTTCCGCGAGCTGCCGGCCTATCAGCCTACTCCTGTCGATGTCTAAAGTCTTGGAGAAAACGATTCTCACCAGATTCAAGGACCACTGTCTCACCAATGGTTTAATGCGGAAAGAACAGTTTGGCTTTCGAGCTGCCCACTCGTATCAGATGCAGATATGGAGGTTCGTTGAAGATCTAAGCACCCCACTAAACCTTTCCAGATACTGTGGCGTGGTTTTTCTTGATATCAGTATAGCTTTTGATCAAGTGTGGCACAAGAGGCTAATCTACAAGATTAGAGATGGGTTCCCTTCTGATTTGATTATGATGATGAGATCCTTTCTCAGCGACAGGTTCTATCAAGCAAAAGTTAGCGAAAACTTCTCCACGCCCCGCAAGGTAAAGGCCGGTGTTCCACAGGGTTCTGTCCTCGGTCCCATTCTTTTTAATTATTTTGTGCACGATTTCCCAAAATCCGAGAAGTGTAATTTATATTTCTATGCTATGATACTGCCATCATGGATGGGCGAACGAGCCATCTCACGTTATCACGGCTGCAGAACGCCTTGAAGAAGTTCGAGGACTGGCTTAATTGCTGGAAACTGAATCTTAACGTCGGAAAATGTAAAGGCGTGTACTTCTACAAAAAAACTTAAGTGTACCCCGGATTCCCTGGTTCTATTCAATAAGAAACTCGAATGGACTGACAACTACAAGTATCTTGGCGTTATCGTCGACTCAAGACTCTCCTGGAATCGTCACGTAACTTTTGCTCTGAACAAAGCAAAGAGGGGCTAATTACAGCCTTATAGCTCTTCTTGGTAGAAACAGCGCCCTCAGCATCGACAATAAATTACTACTGTACAAGACAGTGATTCGGACCATCCTCCTCTATGGTATGCCTGCGTGGGCGACTATATGTGGAAGCAGATGGAGTGAACTCCAGTCGTTCCAGAATGTTACCCTGAGGACCACTGCGCAGTTTAGAAGGAGGACCGTAAAAAATCATTACATCCAGTCGGATGACTCACATTGGAAAGTGTGTCCGAGATCTTCTGATGAACATGATGCAGACGATGAAGAGCCATGGCAATGACCTGGTAGCTGGAATACTGAATAACCGAATGAAAATGAAATGGCATGAACGACCCTTATATATTGTTTTTCTCAGTAATTCAGGATTCGTTAATACCAAGGCTAATTGGTTGGAATATAAAGACAAAACTAACGCACTAGCAGCATATACTTTCAGTATAATTTCTTATGCAAATTCCGAGTTATCCATAGATGGCAAAACTTGTACTGCATTTCAAAATAAATTTGTAATTTTTTTATGTCTTCACATGCTACAGAATATAAAATTAAGATATGAAGTCTCGATTTCCATTTCTACCAATTTCGGCGTAAATGGGTTAATAAAATAAAATTTCCTAATTATTATTTTATGAAGCGGTGCCTGAAGCGAGAGGATAGGCTACCCAGCAGTACTGTCCTGTATATTTTTGCAACACCCTGTACATATAGACCCATTGGAGATTACAGTAATTATTACATCACAAGACGAATACAAGTTCCTTTAACCGTTTCAATGACAAACAGGTGCGCAAATGGTTTATTATTGGCTGTCATTATCTTTCAGTTACTTATTAATGCGGCGAACTGCTGTTTGGGCAACATTGGCCATAGTGTCCAGTGGGATTGCTGCAAATGCCTTTTAATTTCTTTCTGACAGGCTACTTTACCGGTGATCAATATACACTACATGATCAAAGGAGTAGGGCTGTTTCTCCTGGACTGGACTGGGCCCGCTCATCAAGGTGGACGGAAAACTCAATGCTGATGGCTACACATCCGTGGCACTTCCTGCGCTGTGGGAACACTTCGGTGACGGGCCGTTCCTCTTCCAGCAAGACAATGCGCCTTGCCACAAAGCAAGATCCATATCCGACTGGTTTGACGAGATGCGGGTTGAAGAACTGGATTGGCTGCCCAGAGTTCTGATCTCAGCCCCATCGAACATCTTTGGGACGAATTGGAACGACGTGTGAGATCCAGGATGGTTCGCCTAATACCTGTGGACAATATGCCATGTAGGGTGGCGGCAGTGATAGCAGCTCGAGGTGGTCTACACACTACTGATTGAAGCTTTTTGCGGCTTTACGGTAGAGCAACAGGTGTGCCAACTCCTTTGATCATGTAGTGTATGTGGGGATTGTCATCAAGAGGTTTAATATAACCATTCTTTTTTGAAGGCCAAGAGTATCAACCATTAAATATAGAAACCTAATTATTATAAATAAGTTCTATATGATATACGCAGACGTTATGTGCATCCGCTTCACCTACCATACAAGGAAATTTGACGGAATTTGAGGGAATGATCAATTTTTCTTTCAAAGAGACGATGCCACCACATAATCACTGAGACGTGCGGGATTAACTGGATGAGATTTTGCAAAAACATTCGATAGGACGAAGAGGTGCAACCGAGTTCCCCGCCAAGTTCTCCTGATTATACTTAAATATGAAGGACCGTAAAGGATGTCGTAGAATTCCGGCTACACTGACAGTCCTACAGGAAAAAAGTAAACTGTGTAGCAACAGTTCGCCGTTTTGAAAGCTAATGGCAACCAGTTTAAGCGTGGTCACAAAAAGCAAATTTCGTGACCAATTTCTTACTAAAATATGTTTCAAAAATTTTATAGAATAACCGCAAAAATGGCCTAGGCGAGTAAATCCTGTACAAAGTAAATACTTTCATAATACATAATTATATTTCAGACAAAGCCGTCGAAAGTTTGATCGACGGTGCAATAAAGACTATTTCGACGATCGTGCTGTCCATTATAGGAGCGATTTTCCTGTTGTCGCTGTTGACGACGGCCGCCTGCTACTTCTGCATGCGCAAGAAGAGTCGCCTCGAGAGCAAGGGTGCCATTCTCAGTTTGCCTGCAGCCAATCCGGTGGTTCCTTCTTTGAAGAACAACTCGACAGGAAGCCAGGACGAAAATGGGAACGACCCATCTTATAATACACCTGCAGAAAATCCTGTATAAAAGACATAGTGCGTGAAAACCTGTGTAAAATTATTCAGAACGTTTTATATATAGGTATGTGTTATACTCATGTATACGATACTCACTTTAACAGGTTTTTGTAGAATAATAAAGATGAACAAATTTATCATAGTAGTCGGCTTCCAGCCATAGTCGTATGTCCCATAAAAATGTACTCATTCCAAGAATAAACTGAAACCACTATTACACAAAGAAATTTTCCGTTTGTTCTTGGTATTCTTTGTCCACAGTTTCAGGCACTTATTCATTCTTTATATATACTCATTCATTGATTGCCCATTACTGAAATTTTTTCTATTGCTTAAGTGCGACTAATTGAAATAATCATAGATGTAGGGACACTTAAAGGTGCGGACCCATTAGATTGCCCTCTCCAAAAAAGAAAGGAAAAGCAAATCTGATACAAAAGAGAGAGAGAGAGAGAGAGAGAGAGAATGTGTGTGTGTGTGTGTGTGTGTGTGTGTGTGTGTGTGTGTGTACGTGTGTGCGTACGTGTGTGTATGTCAAAGCAGTTAAGTATACAGGGTGGATACAAAAATGAGCCCCCCTTTTATTTTCGTAATCAAAGCAGACATGTCAATTTTGATGAATCCAATTAAGAGGAAGTTTGGGTGATCTATCCCATGGTGCAATTTTCATTATCCTAAATATGCAAATTAGGACGCATTCAAATCCTATCTTAAAAACTGTAACAGATACACGAAAAATTCCAATTGAAGGCTTGTTCAGCATGGAATTCCAAACAAAACAAAAAAAATTTTTTCCACAACTTCCTATTCATTGGATTCATCAAACGTGACATATCTGCTTCGGTTAATAAAAGGGGGGGCTCATTTTTGTATCCACCCTGTATAATGGCTTTCTCTATGAACTAGAATTGCATTTTCCTTGGGGGGGGGGGGGGGGGACTCCTCCCGACCAACTTCTGGTGGCCACTAAATTTACAGAGAAAATTTATTATCAAGTGCTATTGGAAGTGCAAAAACATCAAAAAAATCCAAATACAAGCTAGAAGAGAATTTTACAGAGATCCACCAATGAGACGTAGCATTGTTCTGCATCTGAGGTAAGTGTGAAGCAAATGGAACTGTTCACGAAGTCCGTAAGTGCGTTCTGAAAGACCTTAGCCATCTAGCAGCTCGATAAAAGAACAACTCTTAGGAACTCGCCTCCGATCCCCAAAGAAATCTGTAGGACAAGCGATACGCAAGACATATCCCAAAGTCGAGCTTTATTAGCATTTTAAAACTAGTCCATTGGAAAAGCTCCATTCCACCATCAATCCACGCTCAATAATGATGATCCTAACCACAAGCTAATTTTGTGAATGGTACCTGGGCAAAAGCTCGGAAAATGCAATTTTCTATACTGTACAAAATGGTTTGATGAGACAATCTTTAAATTAAATAATCGACACAATTAGGGTAGATGCACCGATTTTGGCTTAATATTAAACCATGATGGACGGTGCAGTGGGCAGAACTGGTCTGTCTACTCTACACCTACTTGGCTCCTGAAATTTGCACGTTACTATGGAACGCCACTGGAACATACCAAATGTGGTTTCGAATCCATTAGTCAGCGTTATTAGCTGTGTCTGGAAAATGGTAGCCATTAGTTTGAACATTTGTGATCCCACAAAAATGAGTAAATCATGCTACCGGGAGTACAGGGCGAGTCAAAAGTCGCAGTACACCCTGTTTTTTCGAAAACCTTGCAAGAATTGGGAAATCTGAATATTCCAATAAGGTAGGGTGAAGTGGTCTATCTTTTACGGTATGCACCGAACATGGCCGCCATCTTAAATCTAAGTCAAATTTTTTAAATGGAAAGGGGGTCGTGTGATATATCAAATAACATCAGCATTTCTGACAATTCCATTCCTGTAAACAGATTTGAAGTAGCAGTTATGGTTCAAAAGTTACAACACATTTTGTTTGGAATTACAGGCTGGACTGTTCTCTTCTCCATAAAGGACAGTCATTTAATGTGTTCAACATGGCGTCCCTCTTGGTCAAGGCACATTTGAAGGCGCTGATTCCTATCGTCATGCCCTCACAGAAGGATTTCCGCAGAAATACTGGCACACGCTTCTTCACTGAATAAGATACCTTGTGCAAAAAAGGATCTTGTCGATCTTGCTCTAGGGCCCGCGTGCAAAACTGCATACGTCTATCTGGGTCATCCTCTATTAGGTGCTGGAGTATTTTAATCTTGAATGGATGCCATTGGTGGGAATGAAGGATTCGTACGATCGATGACTGGCTTGATGATTCCACATTCTGCTGACTTGACGAAGAACGCCAAAACCATTGTTGAGGTCGTCTCGTCAATAGCACTTATTGACCACTCCGTGCCTTGTCAACCACAGTCCCAGTTTCTCGGAATTTCTTAATTAAGCACCTGACAGTGCTGCGTGAAATTGGAGGTCTTTCTGGGTGCCGGTTGTTAAAATCTGCAGCTATGACACGGAAACTTCGTTCTCCAGACAGCAAGATGACTTCAATTTTCTCCTCTGTGGTCAAAGCCATCTTCAGTTACCTGCTACAAAATGAAACAAAATGTGTTGTAACTTTTGAACCATAACTGCTACTTCAAATCTGTTTACAGGAATGAAATTATCAGAAAATGCTGATGTTATTTGATAAAAAATACACGACCCCCTTTCCATTTAAAAAACTGACTTAGATTCAAGAAGGCCGATTTCAAGATGGCGGCCATGTTCGGTACATACCGTAAAAGATAGACCACCTCACCCATACCTTATTGGAATATTCAGATTTCCCAATTCCTGCCACGTTTTCTATAAAACAGGGTGTACTGCGACTTTTGACTCACCCTGTAGATTAAATTTTTTCTTTAATTTTATTTACCTTTTTACAATATAAATTCATTAATCTTGTATGCATTATATGTCAATAACACTGCAGTAATTGTCATTTAAACTGAGAGTGTATTTTTGGGGCACCCTGAATAATAATACTATTTAAATACCATGAATGCTCTTCAGTATACTTTAATAAGTAAGATTAGACCTCACGCGGATGTAACATTCCCTATAATTTTCCTTCAAGCTGGATCAGGATGACTACTGCCGACAATCAATTAAACTTAAAACGGTTTGCTATACAGGGCAAGTCTGAAACCCTGTGACCCACCTGAGATCAGTTGATGCAAATGTGGCGTCAATTTCTGAATGGCCGCTTTCCCGCAAGATGTGGGGCCAGTCGGGAGGACGTGCGGGGCCAGTGGCATGGCCTCCTCGTTCTTCCGACCTCAATTGTCTTGACTTCTATCTGTGGGGGCATGATAAGGACAACGTGTATGGAACACCCGTCCAAGATGCGAATGAGCTATGGGACCGCACTGTCGCCGAATTTCATGCCATTAGGAACCGCACAAGAGTGTTAGAACGTCTTCGCCGTTCATTTCAGAGAGTCTGCACGCCTGTGTTGAAGCACAAGGACATGATTTGGAACAATATCTATTAAACAAACCTCACAGGGGCACCCACATTTGGACGCCATTTTTCTCGTTAACGGTTGAGTTTCAGACCCATGTTGATAGGACATTTGTTTCTTATTTTCCCATGGGGAGTACGCATGCGAAGTTTGTGACAGGGTTTCAGACTCACCCTGTATATTAATGTACAGCTGCTCAACATTTCATCTCACGAACAATTCTATTATAAAATACTGGGCCTTGTTGTAATTTGACCACATGACGGCCACTCGCGTGATATTTTCTCCCCACTGATTATGTCTGGTATTGCAGATATATTTGTATCATAAGAAATAAGCATAATTTCGACGCAAATGAGTGGTCAGTAATACCACACATGATTCATCCTGAAATATATTATACGTTCACTTTCCAGAAATGCTCTTAATATAATTAACGATATTTTGAATTTGCACGTTGCTTTTTTAGAATCCAAGTCGTGTGCACGTGCAACAATAAGCCCTCACCCTGTCTTGCCTACAACAATGTCCATCCTCGTTTACTTCGTAAGTAAAAGAAAACCTTCTCGCAGTTTGTCAATTGCCTCCATTCTTTAAACTCTTCATTTTTCCTGTGAAACGAAAACAAAGTTCTGTTTTTATTCTGAGCAGTTTTTTAGTCTTATGCTATGAAATTTGAATTTTAGACGAAGCTACTGTTTTCGAAGCCATTTTCACAGGATATCACGATGAGTTTGACATTTCACACATTAATAACAGGTAAAAGTTTTAGAAATTGAGTCCACGGTTCTTATATTACAGCACAGGCTTCGATAAGATGGGAATCGTTCGTTGCGGAAGCCACGCATAATTAATTGGAAACAGATACCAGTACGTGAGATAGTCTCAGGGTTAAAAAAATATAAACAAAAATTCGCACAATCCTGTGAATAGAATGCGCCAGCATCCTTGCCCAGCCCTTTTAAGTTACTTTGGAATATACTTACCGTTAGATTTTCTATCCCCGATAAACATTTCGCCCTATCTTTCTAATGTTGTCGACTAATGGCGCAACATTAAACCAAAATTTAATGCTGTAACCGCTTCAGTAGTTTCTACTAGACTCTTTTACAAACGTCTCTGGTTTCTATCGCGTGTATAATAAACAGAGTACAAACTTAAAGGGGAGGAGAGGCCATTAAAAGGACTGAGAATTGCATAGGAATCTATGACCGTAAACATCATGGGAAGATGGTAAAGGTACAAGAAATGCGAGAACATAAGACAGATTACCGGAAACTTTTATTGGATATAAATATTAAAAAAGGTTTAGTAGATGATTCGATTTCAAAATGTGGCCGTGGTTTCCTCCAAAAAACAAATTAACAGCAACTACAACAGAAGGTCATTTTAAACTTATTTTGTTTCATATATTTAAATTTGAACTGATTTTATTGAATCTAATAGAATATAAAAAATGCATTAAAAGATTTTTTTAATTTAATAAAGTAAAACTTTGGGCGCTCACTGAATATTTATTTATTTATTCGATGTGTTAGTAAACAGTACAATACTGCCCTACGAGGCCAGTATGGTATAAACCGACAAAGTTAGGCCAGGAGGGCATTGCACAATAGGGTATACAATTAAAATTAAAATGTGGTTAGTAAGAACTAATAATTAAATAACATGCAGCAGGAATTTTACTGGCTGAATCAATTAAGTCCAGCAAAAAAATAAACAAAATTAAACAATAAAATAAAGCGAACTAAGTAAATTTTAAATAAAAGTAAAGCAAAAACCCCTACCTCTACAAAATTAAAATTTTCAAAATTTACCCCTTCACCCCCAGGGACGCGAAATGTTTTTATTCTGAATTAGGGGACTCTAAAACCAAATAATCAGTATTCATTTTCCTCCAATCTGTTCCCCTTGAGCCGTTATTTGGACCTAAAGACGGGACACCAATTATGAAACACCCTGTATAGTCTGTTTAACAAGAGTTTCTTATCTTGTCCAATTTCAGATTTCAATTTTAGGCATTGTTGCGAAGTAAAATTAACTTTTAATGGACACGCCCAGTCAAACTTTTGTTGGTTATTGTGTACATGTAAGGTATTTTTTGCATGACAACGCACGACTCGAGAAAAATATGGATCTCAGACTAAACTGCCCATTTCAATGAATTGTATCCTACATAGCATTGTTCAGTTCCGAAGGACTTGGTGTAACACTTTCCATTTCCTCTATTGTATAAACCAAACTTATAAACATACGAAAGAGCTAATTATTTTTACTTTTGTTCCATTATTTTTTTACTTATAAACATTTTTACTTTTGTTCCATTATAGGATTGGGATGCGTCTACTTCTGCGTTTCACTTGCGCTAATCTTCATCCTCCAGAAGATCCGTTATGATCTTAATAGACATAACGCGACGAAGCGTTATGCAAGAAGAAACAACGCCTTCCAACGTCCAGAGCCACGGAACATTCCGAATGCTGCAAGCCGTTCGTCGCAGCAGTTTTTTCACCCAGTAAGCCAACCACAGCGCCAACTTCCCACAAAAATCTCTTGTGAGAAATTTCAACCTTCTACAAATATACAAAATACTTGCAGAAGTCGCCAAACAACTGTGCCGACACCAAAAACGATGTTTGTAAAGATTACCGTACAGAGCAAAGGGGAGCGATTACGAAATGTTACACTCAAAACCAAAAAATAATTGGTGCTTCTTAACTCGTACCATTTTCCACTGAGAGAAGAGTGTAAAGTGCATACGAGAATTTTTTAATAAATTTAAAACTTACCCATAATGCGAATAACAATCTAGATCCATTATTAAAATAAATATTTTAATGTTTCAAGTAATTTTCTATGAGGACACTTGAGACAAACTATCCGTAGTCGCCAGCCAAAAGAGAACGTTATCCCTCTTAAGAAATGTTCCGTGTAGGTCTGCAGTGTATTTACTAATAGTCATCAAATAGCGTTGATAGTAATACAATAAATCTTACTTGTACGATTGTTTGATTGAATCTTGACTCGCTAATGTATATAGTTTAAAATCTTAACTATTAATAAAAAAAATATGCAAAAAAAAATGGCAATTTGATAATTTTTTTCTCGGAATTTCATTGTTAACAGTTTTAACAAAAGGCGGCACTTGTATGTTGCTTGTTTTACGAGGGGGCTCCAGTAAAGTGCAGACTAATTTAATTTCTAGAAAACTGAAGTTTTCAAGTGTTTCCGGACACTCCCTCCAAAAAGATGTTAGGTATCCTCGTATACATATCTGATTCTAAAGTAATAGAATTAATATCGACTCGTTTTTTTATTAATTGCGATGTAGAAAATTTGACAACCTGTACCAACACCTAGAGAAGGCTGCGGACAAAAGGTGTATACATCGTTACATCACCCAAGCGGCCAAATTTAGGGCTTATTGGTAAAAATAACAATAGCCGCTTGATGATGTAACAATGTATACACCTTTTGTCCGCATGCCTTCTCTCTAGGTGTTGCCTGTACACGATTATCGCTGTCGTTAATCAGATTAGTGCAAATTTTCAAATTTGTATTTGATAATTTCAGAAAAAGAAAAGTTAGTTTCGTAATAGAGTCCGCGCTGTCATTTGGACTATCTAGTGTTTACAGAAATTCATGAAAACATAGTAGCGGTATGTTTATTAAACAAGTACTAAATTTGCACCCGTCTACGATGCAAGTAAAATGATACTAACTGGTTTCAGCTTTTATTCCTGCCTTCATCAGGGTACAAATGATAGACGAGGTAGCGGCTGCATTCACAGAATTTGGGATAATACATAGTGGGAGTCGATTGGTCAGCATTATGGGTCCCGATGGCTGTAATTGGGCGGTTAATCAAGCAGTTACGCTACCGAATGATAACTGGTTGCATCATCGTAAATGGAACAAAATATGCCCAAATCAATCTACGCAGATCAAATATAGCCTAACGTTCTTTTCATCGGAATTATTTTAATAATTTAATTCCAATTAAAAACTTTGAAAGCCGGTTCTACGATGTAAGAAAAATTTTATTGCATTACAAGGATTTCTTATTGATGGTCTCTGATTACCACGTGCAACGGCGAGCTAATATAAACATGAGTTCTTCACATAAGTGATCACATGACACTCCTCAAGACAATATTTCGCTTATATAAAACATCTTTTATTTTGATAAAAATTTGTGTTTTAACACTTGGCACGCTTGAGGTCAATGAGAGCCGCATTCCAGATTTTCATATATTATAAAGAGCCACACTATAGTTACATAGTATTAAATACACTATCTCAACTAACTAAAATATTAGTTACTTAGTCGATTTAATAAGATTTAATGAAAAAATAAGTAAATAGAGAAAAATGAAGCATTTTTATCACCTTTATTCTCAAAATTAAAGTTTAAGTTTTATCACTTAGAAGAAACAATCTTATTGGCAAAACAAATTCTGACGTCACAAACTGCTCCACGCAAATAAAACTCCATAGACATGAAATAAAAATGAATCAATTTAAATTTTTATTTTGTGGCAAAAACCCGAAATTGGAAATAAAAATTGCTAAAATGTGTTGTCATCAAGAACAAACCTGTATGCAAAATTTAAGAGCGAATGGAAAAGCAGAAGTGCTTCAAAACTCGACTGAAAGGTTCCGTACCATCTCGCAAGATCCAAGAGCGAGCTAATATAAGGATGGAAAAACAGGTTTAAATTATATAAATCAGGTAATTGTAAAAATTGCCCTAAATCTTATTGGAAGGAGCATATGTCCCACATAAGGTACGACCGGTGAGAAAAGTCCGCCATAGAAAAGTATGCCGTCGAGAAGCGACGTGAATTCCAACGGAAGACTTGTTTACCCGATCAGCGACACAAAATTACTGGACGTTTACGAAAGCTTCGTCATACAAAAAGAAAATCGAGACTTTTTTTGCTGCGATCAAAAGCGTTAAGCTAGAGTTAAGTTAGTCAAGTAAACAAATCGTTATTGCTACGATTGCTAACAAAACTTTTATAATGGACTATAATCGTTGCTTCTTTAAAGATTTTGATCGCAGCCTTCATTAAACCAAGACCAAGAGCTAATACATTTTTCTGATGAAGAAAGGGCGTAAATGTTATTTACATAAACAGTCATCCAATAAAAGTTACACAACCACAGTAAACACAGTATATTCAGTTACAAAAAGAGCAATTAAAAATTTAAGATGAGACATAAAATATGACTCATATCCGTCCATCTTCCTTTTATTCCTTTCAAAATTGCAGAAATTATTCTAAAAAAAAAAGATAAGCATTTTTCTCATAATTAGAAAAAATATTAGAATTTAATAAAATTTATTTGAATATTTAATATTCTAAGCTGAAAAGATAAATTTTTATCGCTTCGATGAAAACTTTCCTTGTTATCACTTGAGAGAATTCGAAGCAGTAATAAAAAATAAATAAAATGATTAATGAGCCCTCTTAAATAATTATCATTTGAAACGATAGTAGTAGGAGCAGCCCTTTGTGTACCACTTCCGGTCACGCCCACCCCCACTTCCGGTTGCATGAGGCCGTTTTGTGTACCACTTCCGGTCACGCCCACCACGCCCTCGCCCCAGGCGGTGGTACACAAATCGGCCTCATGCCACCCTTTCTTATCAGCAGAGATAAGATGAAAAGATAAGATAAGAACAATTGTCGCCATTTTGAAAACGGCAGCCATGTCTGTTTTCTTCATATTTTTGAAATCAATTTTTATGAATATGCATTATGCTTTATTCAATAAAGATAAAAAGATAAGAAAGATGAAAAGATAAGAAAAAGGAGAAAGAGAAAGAAGAAGAAACGGAAAAAAGGGAGAGGGAGAGAGAAGGAAAGAAAAAAAAAAGATGGAGAGAGAGAGAAAAAGAAGAAAGGAAAGCGGAAAGAGAGGAAAGAGAAAGAAGGAGAAGTGGTTTTTTTTTTGGGGGGTACGCTGCCTCTCCCTCCCACCCTATGCTTGGTGTCGGTGGTCCTGAACCGCCTGACCTGTCGCCAGAGCGCTCTTATGGCGACAGTGCAGAGGTTCCGGTCCACCCACGCCTATGCAGGCGGGCGGGCGGTTGAGGCAGCTGGGGCACTTCGAGACTCGACCAGGGCGCTGGTTCCTGTGCAGAAAGTGGAGGGCAGAGCTTAGGGTGTCGGTGCACTCCATTGAGATGCCGAGCACCACCGCTACACACAGGGGCAGCCGTCGCTGTGAGCCTCGAAGGGGATCGATCTGCACCCCCCTTATGCCGTGGCCAAGGGCATAAGAGCCGTGGTGATTCGGTTAACTAGGGATGGTTAGGCACCTTCCCCCAACTAGTTCAGCCACTGGGAAACAGATACTTAAACGTTCTCTCGTTTTGGAAGACTATGCCGCGGCCACACTTTATTCTGATTGGGACCGCCCAAAACAATTCGCCTTTGTTAATTGTCTATGGGTGAGAGAAACCCACACGTTTTCGATTCGAGTTGGCATGACTATTCGCAGGTTTATTGTAAAGTCACTTGGTCCTGGGGTCAAATTTGGCAAAGTGTTTCGGAAAAAAACAACTTTATTTCTTCTTGGCTCGACTGCCTTTATGGTCCGTGGCTGTGTGTAGTTCCCTCGATGGCCGCTGGGTGCATAGGACGCTGCGTTCACAGTTTCTTCGCAAACGCTATGTTTGTGCGTGTTTCCAGGCCCATTGGCCGAATGTCTCGGCTCTCACATCGTTCACCTTAGTGATAGTGGAGGTTCCGACGGGTTTATAAAGTCGGAAAGAGGTGCATGTTTAAAAATGCGCCGCTATTCAATCCCTTCTCCTTCACCTTCGACTATGGCGCTCTCCAAAGGAGTTGTGTGTGTTTACGAGTTCCCTCGGCGTCCGCAGCGTGATGATGAGGGCGCGCCAGGCGTCTTCCCTCTCACTAAACCGTTAAAAATCGCTCCATAAAGGTTTTTTCCAGCTCTTTTCGCCCGTTGTCGCGCATCCAATGCGGTCGTCGTGTTGTTTTTAAACGTCCTTGTCGTGTGATTTTCTTTTTTTCGCTTTACACGGTGGGAAACATCTGCAAACGGTCGCCGACGCGAACAGCGATTCGTTACAGCGAGGTTGTCGGCCATCTGGCGCTCCCCTCGAAAACGGGTTGAAATAAGCATTAAAATTAAGTTTTTTGGGGCCCTTTTGGGTCGTTTGTACACCACCAAAACATTATAGATGATGTTTATGATGCTCTGAGTGGGTGTTGATGTCCTCTATGCTTTACATAAAATGATACAGTCGCAATTGCGTTCGGTGTCGAAGTAGAGTTTTGTAATGACCAACATGTTCGTTTCTCTTACACAATGCGCGAATATTAGAGTTGTCTTGAATTTACTGGCCATTATTTTGCCATCCCTCTGTTCTCATTCACTTTAAATACAGTATACACGGATGTTTCACTATAAAATTTAACAGCACAAGAACATTAACGTGTGCGAGGCTGTGTAATGCAATGGGACTCTTCTATAACGCTGCATGCTAGTACTACTGCATACGTTTTCTCTCTCTGACCAAATACAACTATTTCTTATGTAGGCATTAAAATTTTGTCACTTTTTACAAGGGTGCACGTTTATATCTCTTCTATACAGTGATCATTATGAGAAAACGTTCGCATTCTAGTGTTTTTCAACTTACAAACTCAACGTTTATTTCGACTATATACGTTTAAGTTCCCTTACTGTCCACTATGTTCTGTGGGCGCTTCATGCGTTGCTTCTTCGCGAAACTGTAAAATTTTCCGAAATGGCAGGTATCCAACTGAATTCTCATAAAATTCAAGCAATATACAGGCAGCTTCTGTTGTTATGTGCGTTTCTAATTTGATTCTATTGAATATTTGTGACAGTATCATTGATCAATATGCTGAACTCATTGGGTTAAACTTTCCCCCATCACTGACTCTAAGAGTTTTTATATGCCATCTTTTGTTAAACTCATCTCTCCACCCTCTCTCTCATTATTCTTTTTAAAAAATAAAAATAATTAACACTTTTCACACACAATTGTATGTTTATTTGCTTGTACAGTTGAAATTCATTCAACCAAAATAATAATAATGAATTTCACTCATGTTAATGGGTGTTGTATTTTTTAGAGGCACAACCTGAATACTCATTGAATGCACTAAGTGCCTAGACTGTTTTTTGTGTTGTTAGGTTGATTCTAATTTAAGTCTATTGAATATTTGCGACAGTATGTGGTAAATGTGCTTTTGAACCATCGAAATGAATTGTATTAACATTGTAAGATTCCAACCAGCCTGAGCTTTTGTGAAGTGCCTCTTTCTTTTTCATACATTTTCTGAGAATGCATTGTATACAGTATACAATTAAGATTTGTCAAATTTTAGAAAGTCATATGTTTAAAATTTCTTATATATTAAATGAACACTTCATGTAATTTTCAGTGTTGGAAGCATGTTTTACCTGAAAGAAAGAAAGAAAGAAGTGCAATACAACTCTGCTGTTTCCACATGCCCAATAAATAAAGTTAAAAGAAATTGATATAAACAATGTCTGCACTCTGACTTCTTGTTTGACAACCTTCCTTTTACATTGTCAGGGTTT
>JAHWFO010069115.1:421941-483072 GCA_023313115.1 Rhysida immarginata | reverse complement strand
GTTGCCCCCCGCCCCACCCCCAGGGGCCGGGGGGGGTGGGCTAATTTAGCACCAGCAGATGCCCCCTCGAAAATAATCAACTTTGGATTATACGCATTTTTTCGTGTGAAGCTTATTTTTCGAGTTATTCTGCTTTGTCAACTTAAAATTTACACCCTGTATATGATTTGTATGAATTGATATTTATTATTTCTATAAGAATTCTCAAAAATTTCTATACTGATTGTGAGTGCGCGGAAAATAAATTTCTCTGTGGAATTTATTGCAATTCCATTAAAATTAGCGCGCAACTGTGCCCTTGCGCAATTTAAAGGGAACTATGCTCGGCACCCGTATCCATGGAGGAAGAACGAGCATTTGCTGTTACAATTCTGCTCGCATTTTTTTGTCTTGCTTTTTGTTTTGACTTTGTGTGCACAACCTCATTTTAAAAATACGATGTTTCTTCAACAATTGTTCTAAAGTTTAATTTGCATCTACTACAATTTCTAATATAAAGTGGGAAATTATACGCTTTTTGAAAATCATTGGGGGAGGGTAGGGGCGAGCGCAATGTTACGAGATTAGGTTAGAAGGAGTCCGGGCCTACGTTACGTGTGTGTTCAAGGGGAGGGGAAAGTTAAATACGAACCAAGTTTGCGTTACGTAATTTATGAATGACCCCTTGTGACACGCAGATAGGGAGCATTCGTCCCTAATGACAGGCGGTGCAAAAAGGTTTATCCGGGCTTCGCTGCAGTGCTTTATCAACAGTTTGGCGATACAAGCGGTCTCCCGGTGCTTTCACCGGGTAAAATGCCCCCAGTCTGAGAATGAGAAAAGGTAAGTTTGAGAATAATTCTGTAAAATGTCAATGCAATCGCGCAATAAAATTCGGCCTTATATGCAAGCAAGATACCGTCATATATTTGTAGACAGCCTGCATTATATCATACAAACTATACCCTGTCTCAGTTTCAGTTGAGAGTGATGTCACCGAAAAGCATCGCTTATCAGACATAGTCCACAACATCCTTCCACCCTTAATTTTTTTAAAAATTTTGTCAAATGACTTTTCTATCCGCCGATGTTTTATTATATCGAGGAGAAAAATATTAAATATGATTGCAGACATAAATTTTGAACTTTTTATATAGAAATTTACTCAAACTATTTCTTTATTTTATTGATAAAAAATAGGAAAGAAAATTCCACAGCCTGGGATCGAACCAGGAACCTTCTGCTCACCGTGCAGATGCGTCAGCCAATTGCGCCACTGCGGAGATGGAAGCATTACGCTATCTACGTTGTAGATGCCCTTAGGGCTGGCTGAAGCAGTACCCAGTTCACAGGCTGGGACTATCTTTCGTAATAATCGTTAAAGAATAATAATTGGATGTTCTATGAGGATTTTATACACGCCATACCTCAGATGTTTAAATTATTGATGAAAAAAATTATTGATGAAAAATATTCTTTAACGATTATTACGCCAGTAGGAAAGATAGTCCCAGCCTGTGAACTGGGTACTGCTCCAGCCAGCCCTAAGGGCATGTAGATAGCGTAATGCTTCCATGTCCGCAGTGGCGCAATGGGCTGGCGCATCTGCACGGTGAGCAGAAGGTTCGATCCCAGGCTGTGGAATTTTCTTTCCTATTTTTCATCAATAATTTAAACATCTGAGGTATGGCGTGTTTAAAATCCTCATAGAACATCCAATTATTATTTCTATATGCGGACGAACTGTAACCGCTTCACTCGTGATGTCACTCTTAACCAAGACGTAGCCTACGAAAAAGACAGGCCCCGGCGCGGACAAGTCACCTGACCATGGTAGGCTGATCAACAATCCAACCTTCATTGTTTTCAACAAACGAAAAAATACTGATTCTTAAAAAATCCAAGATGGAAACAATGATGATTACATTGTTATTCAGCCTAGTATGATCAGGTGATTTTTCCGCCCCGTGGCCTGTCTTTTTCGTCGGCTACGTAACCAAGATTGAGACAAGGTATAGATGTGATACATCCAATTTATTTTGTGTCAAGTTTCGTATAAAAAAAAGAGCGAGAGAGAGATATTGAACTCAAAAGAGATCGAGTTTACTACCGAGCAAATGTGGATATTTTTACTACACCAGGAATACTAGTGCTACCTTTAAAGTAAGCGCCTGCTTCAGATGTCCCCGCGCAACAGGTAGTTTTGGGGATTAATATCGCTGGATATTTAGCGACCACAATGAACCCCGCTGACAAATAGAGACCCAGTGCTTCATGCAAGACAGAGCTCGTTATCATTCCGCAAACGATATTCTTCTAGATTTCCTGCATGAACACTTTGATCTCCGTGTGATACTCAAAACGTTTTCATATGCTTCAATGTGGCCGAGACACAGCCCCCGATATAGTCCCCGAGAGCAACTTCTTCTTGCGAGAACATCTGAAAGAGAAAATCTACTCTAATAAACCAAAAACTGCAACTGCGAGCGTCCAGAGATTGGCAGAGGAACTGTGTTGTAAAGTGTTCCCAATTTTTATCTCATTTCGAGGACGTTCTACGCTAACAATGTGGACTTAATGAAACGTCCTGCAAACTAGATAAACACGCACATTTTCATTATTATGGGATAATTGGTAGCTAAGATTTTATAAAAGCCATTTTCAATGTAAATAAAAGCATTTCGTCCGTCACCCTGTATTTTACCGTAGCGCACGAGAAAGACCAACACCACCTCTACTCATTGGAAAGACAGGCCGGGGCACTAAAAAGTCACATGACCAAAGTAGATCGAGCAACAATCCGCTCTTCATTGTTTCCATCTTGGATTTCGACAATCAGCGTTTTTTTGTTTGTTGGAAACAATGAAGATTGGATTGTTGCTCGATCTACTTTGTTCATGTGACTTTTTAGTGCCCCGGCCTGTATTTCTATACTCTGTCCAACGAAAGTTGAAGTGGGCGTGTTCAGTTAAACTTCCTATTTCTATTGTTAGATATTGTTGATTCTACTTTGGCAACAAAGTAGGGAAAATTCAGAGCTTATTATTGGTGGAAATACGGTTAACAATTCCCTACTGAGGTGATGTAACAATGTAATGACATCATCATACGGAGTCATAATTTAGGGCTTAATAGAGAGGTTCAGCACCACGTAAACGCGAACGATGAAAAAGCTACGTCATTTCAGATTGGAACGAGGCCAACGAGAAAGACAGGCCTCGAAGCGGAAAAGTCACCTGATCATCTGGGTCCGAACAACAATCCAATCTTCATTGTCTCCATCTTGGATGTAAACAATGAGTGTTTTTCCGATTGTTGGAAACAATGAAGGTTGGATTGTTGTTCGGACCCAGATGGTCAGGTGACTTTTCCGCTTCGAGGCCTGTCTTTTTCGTTGGCTTCGTGATTGGAAACGTCACACGCGTTCGCGTCACGTTCGCGTTTACGTGGCGCTGAACCTCTCTATTATTGGTAGAAATACGATTAAACATGACTCTGTATGATGATGTAACAATGTAAAACGTTTCCGCGCTCAGGCTTTGAGTAAGGTGGTGTTGGTATAGTTGGCTTTGATATTTTACAAAAACATGATGCAAACAATTCGGAGCTTTGCACGTGAAACAATCTTCTTTCACTTTTGGCTTTAAACAATGTTGCCTCGTTCGTCTTCTTTATTTTATGCTGCTCAAATTAGTGACGTATGTTGTTTAAATTCCATCCTAAATTCCAGCTTTGCAATAGGGTCATCTGCAGGGATAAATCCCACTAAGAACAGGACATTAGCATTTTCCTTGCGCTCTCCAAACACTCATCCATCGAAATGTTTCTTTCATTGGCGGTCATATTTGAAGGTAATCTTTACTGCTAATCCGTTCATAGCATTTTTTTGTTTGTTTTTTATCAATAAAGTCAAATGTATAATCATTCAGCCAAAAAAAAAAGATTTCCTATGAAATAAAGGTCAAGATGTTCTGGAAATTTTCACAACCTTCGGAAGCATTAATAACAATTTGTAAACTTTGATGTCTGAGAATGAAACTTTCACAACTTAAAAAAATGATGAAAGAAGTTTTCGCTTTCCAAATGAAAAATTTCTAAGTTCATCTGAGGACTGAAAACATTCAAAATATCTTCAAGGAGGGTTCCTACGACGATTTCATTTGGTAATTTCTACTTTAGGAGGGTCGATCATAAAGTCCTTACAATCACCATGGTGGAAAAAATCTCCGGCACAAGCAGCGAAAGAATGGTTAGTCCTTTAATACATATGTCCCACTTAGGGCGTAGCAATTCTCTCAGCGATGAATCAGTTGTCGGAGTCTATTATTGCAAAGTCCTTCGTTTGGCCTTGAAAGAACTGTCCCTCTGCTCTGTGTTGTATTAAGTTATCAGAATATGACCTTCGTCCATTGTGACGGGCTTTCTAAAGAGTCATCTGGATTGACCGATATCGTGCCAAAATATTGGAAGATGTTCTCTGCAGCGCTCTTTCTGGATTAGATCGAGAGAATGTGGTCTGATCACCTTATAGTAACCTTCGTCGTGTGGAGTTCTGTGTGTAAGATGCTACAAACTGTGGCGTGGATCTTCTACATTAACATTTTCACTGTGATTCTTCTAGGAACACTTGCCCTTCAAAACAGCAGCTTTGGCATTCTCTAAAAAGACGCGCGACCCCCTCGGTGACTTCGTTGACAACTGTTAACCTAATCTAACCTAATCTGAATTATCGTAATCAATAGGTAGCATTAGAGAATATCAGATGAGCTATATTGATCTGCTTTTTTGAGTGAACAGGGCCTTCGGTTTCTACACAATTTTCGGCTAATCACTAAAGGAAGGCCGTCCAGGGCGAGGATCGACAACCAGGCTGATCAGATTGGAAGCTTAGCGGCCACATGCGCACGGCCTCTTACGATGGGGCATTGAATTCATCTTGAACATGCTTTTCAACTTGGCTTGAATGTGTGTGGCGAGGTTTCTTTTCAGATGCAGAAAACATGTCACAGCCACTGACCTCTAGGTTATATAGAGGTCAATGGTCATAGCCCGCACATCGATTTTCTCAACGGGTTAGGCAGTCTTGGATTTTGTGCTCTGGTGGCGAATCCACGAAATATAGCTCAGGCTAAATTAATTTGGGCATCTCTGGAGGATGTTTACACGCTACCGTTTTCGTTTCGCCGATGCAACCGGATTTTCCATGGTGTTAGTAAGGGCTTTATGATCGACCTTCGTATATGGAAAAAAGTTCTATGATCAGACCATTAGGATGTAAATGAGGGAAATTCCCTATGCAGATTCCTTTAGGCAAGATGGCATTAATATAAAGTTTGGGCAAAATGGTTCAATGGGTCACGTGGTCTCTAGAACTAATAACGCTAATGGTCCGTGGGGCGCTATATGGCATGTGATATCTCATTTGGTCGGAAATGACGAGAATGGGAAAAAAAGTCGTCTTTTCGATTTTCAAAATATTATTAACGAGAAGAAACAATTTCCTATTAGAAACGGAGTTATAAAGTGTGGATATAGACGGGTATAGAATGGATAAGAGTATAAAACATACGGGATATAAACTATTTTTCAATCTTTATCCCCAACTTCTTAACTCTTAGTTTAATCCTCGACCTTTTATCTCTCAATTTTACTCTCACTTTTTTATCTGCCAATTTTAACCTACTTTTTATACACTTTATCTACTCCGCTTTTGAAAGGGAACAATTTTCTTGAAGTCAGGGTTCCATTGTTTTCCTATACTTTCTTTGGGGTAGGGGCATTAATTTCTTGCCGTGTGGGAGGAGTACGCTGCACAAAATTTGGTCACTTACATACAGATGTAAATTTTTTCGCGAATTTTCTAAATTTCGTTACGAATTACAAGTGATTTCAGTGATAAAAAATTTTTGAATTGCGATTTTGTCTACAAAATTATACTATTGAAAATAGTCTCATTCAGTGGCGATGCATCTGTACAATCTCTGATCATAATTATCAAATCTGCTTTGGAATGCTCAAGGGCTTAATAAATAAATTCTTTAATTGCAGACAAAGCCGTCGAAAATGTAGTCGACGGTGCCATAATGACCATTTCGACGATCGTGCTTTCCATTATGGGGACCATTTTCTTGCTAGCGCTGCTGACGACGGTCACCGCCTGCTACTGCTTTCGTAAAAAGAACCGGGTCGAATGCACAGGCGCCCTTGTCAGCCTATCCGCAGCCCATCAGATGACAAGAAGTCAAAACGAAGAAGGGAGTCACGCAATTTGTACTACAAGTCAAGAAAATCCAGTATAAGAAGCTTAGTATCAGAGTTGTCCGTTTAAAATATTTTAATATGAATCTTGTTTTATTTATGTTCGTTGTAAGCTATTTTTCCTAGACTAATAAAATATTCAAAACTCTTCAAGTCGTCAAATTTTAGATTATTTTCAGTGCCAATTACTCAAAATCTAAATAAGTTGACTGAAACTATTTCAGGAAGAATGGCATAAATCTCAAATATTTATAATCAATATACGAGGGTAGCTCAGGAAGTAATGCACCACAACTTTTTTCTCCGTCCACAACAATAGTACGAATGCAAAACTTGAGATATGCATTCTTTGAAGTTTTCGGAGTGCGCGCGCAAATTTTCCATTTTTTCCGACAGATAGTGTACGTGGAGCAATGGACAACATGGCGTCTGTAAGTGATGTACGTTACAAACAGCGTGTCGTCATTGAATTTCTCACTGCGGAGCAAGAAACGGTTGGAAACATTCAAAAACGTTTATGTGCAGTTTATGGAGCATCAGCAGTTGACAGAAGTATGGTTAGTCGCTGGGAGCATTCAAAAACGGTTCGGCGGAGCTCCAAGATTTGCCGCGATGGGGCGGCCATCCTCGGCTGTCACACTTGACAAGATGCGGCGTGCTGATGCGCTCATTCGTCAGGACCGACGCAGAACGACTCGGCAGTTGGCACTGGAGCTGTGAATCAGCAAAGGAAGTGTAAGTGAAATCATCCGTGCTCTTGATTACACAGAAACGTGTTCACGATGGGTTCCGCGCTGTTTTGCGAAGGAACACAAAGCTCTGAGAAAAAACATTTCTTCTGAGTTGCTACAACGTTTTGAAGCTGAGGGGAAGTCTTCTTGTCCCGTATTGTGACAGCTGATGAAATCTGGGTGCACCATTTTGAGCCTGAAACAAAACGACAATCGATGGAATGGCGTCATCCGCACTCTCTGCAGAAGAAAAAATTCAAAGCAACTGCCTCTGCTGGTTATGTCATGATCACTGTGTTTTGGGACTGTGATGGTGTCATGCTCATTGATGTAATGCCGAGAGGCAGCACCATTAATTCTGAGGCATATGTGAACACATTAACCAAACTCAAGAAGCGCTTCCAGCTGATTGTTTGTTTCAAACACGATAACGCTCGCCAGTTTGAGGACGTTAGAACACATCACGAAACAGGGTTGAAAAGTGTTACCACATCCTCCCTACAGCCCTGATCTAGCGCCCTCAGACTTTCACTTGCTTGGGCCATTGAAGAATGCCATTCGTGGAAGACATTTTGAGATGACGAAGAGGTGATTCGCACAGTGAAGATATGGCTGCATGAACAGAACAAGACATGGATTGGTACCGACAGGAGGATGCCGACAGGAGGATGCCAAGAATGCCATTAAACGCCCTTGCCTCTCGTTGGAGGAAGGCCATAGAACGGGACGGATATTATGTGGAAAAATAGGGAGTGTAGAAGAAACATCATTCTTTCGTGTGTATGAGTTTCATTGTGTTCAATAAATAATTGTTGAAGAAAAAAATTATGGTGCATTATTTTCTGGGCTACCCTCGTATAATAAATAGAATGTATTTATCTGCGAGGCAAGTCAAAATATCTGCAGCAAAAAGTTCAGTTTTTATTCTACACCTTTGTTTTCATAGAATGCCTGAAAACATCCTTCCTACATGGATTTAACTTCATCCATTCTCACCAGTGTCTCATTCTTTTTACTCTGTGCCGGTGTCTTTTTCTCAAGCCAGCTCCCGCACTTAAACTTCGTTAAACGGAACTTGCTGTTCTTGAGTCCCTGTATTGACAAAGAAACAATGGGAAAAATTCACAAAGGGTTAAAAATGGTTTATGGAGATGTCGTCGATTACGTTAAGGGTTATCGATCGCAGATTATATGGTCAAAAGGGGAAGGCCACAGAGCGGGAAATGACGACGCCACAGAAGCCCTTTTGTCTGATAGACTTTGATAAATGTGACTCGTGTATGAATTTTGTAATTTTGCGAGAGCGACAGGGCCGGGCACACAAAAATTATGCTATCGGGGTCTGAGGAACAATCCAACTTTCACTGTTTCCAACAAACGAAAAAACCCTGATTGTTAAAATCCAAGATGGAAACAATGAAGGGTTGGATTGTTTTTCATACCCCGATGGTCAGGTAACTTTTGAGTACCAGGGCATAATTTTCATAAGCCTCGGTGATTTTGCTTATGACAAGGTGGATGTTTGGTTAATCGACATTGCACATGAACAATGGATTCACACTTCGCCAAGTGCAACACACAATACGACTTCTGTGGCAAAATCGCCAAATTTCTATAAACAAGAAGTGGCGCCGCTGCATGGCATCGAATGGAATTTCTAGGGGGGTTTTGAAACTTTGAACCTTCCTCTATTTGAACCAATAATGTGTTTTTGTTTTTTATAGTTTGTTTGAAATAAATACTTTGATATCTGCACCATATTTTTAAATAACTCTGTATTTCAAATACAGTATTAGGAGGAGGGCGGCAAAATGGATATACGGGACAAAGAGGATCTTTTATTTTTTTTTCGCTTTGGGTACGTAGACCCGCCAATAGAAGAGTGGGTCCAATGTTGCGTTAGCCTAGAATGGGCCGCATGAGGCATTCTGTTCTTATGAAGCGATAGGACAGCACAATTGTGATACGTGTTCATGAAAGTTATTTTTTATTCGATCTAACGATTTATTTAACGATTTATTTTTTCAACTCGTGCATTGTATTTTTATTACTTGGTTTTCAGGATTTTTCAACTACATAAACATCATCCATTTTTTGCGTCGTTCTCTGATCCATTTCACCCCTGTAGTGAGGCAAAGTGGATTTTTTCACATTTCTATATTGTTTAATTAAGAGGCCTGTACTATAATCGAAGGTTTTACGCTAAAGTGTATCGTCCCTAGAATTTATAAATCAAGCCATCTTCAAATTGAACATACTCCTCATGTTGTGATGGTATTTGAAATTAAATGATTTGCTTTGACCCGCCTTCCCCTAATTCCAGCGAAACACGAGGCTTTCGATCTCCCATAGTAAACTTATAATAGAGCGATTTGCTTTATCTTTTAACTTAAAACTGCTCGATTTCTCATCTCTTTTATAAATTAATTGTTTGATTAAAAATTCTACTACAAATAATCATTGTTATGAATATGCTCACAAGAAGCAATGTTTGCCCCACCACTTTAGGTCTCTACACTACTTACAGAGAAGGCGATTGGCGAGGCCGACGAGAGACAGGCCAGGGCACTCAAAAGTCACATGATCATCGGGGTCCCGGCAACAATCCATCTTTCATTGTTTCCAACAAACGAAAAAATATTGATTGTTAAAATCCAAGATGGAGACAATGAAGGATGAATGGTTGGCCGGACCCCATGGAGGTTAGGAATAAGAGGAGATGCCCTACCTTCCTAAGCTTTTCAATGCTGAGGCTTGAAGCCAACTCGCGCAGTGTACACTGGGATTGGTAGGCTCACCCAGGATTTGTTATGAAGGGTTTTCCTATGTATGGGTATCGTTTTTAAAACAGAAATTTTATAATTATATTTCAATTAATTTAATTATTTTATTATTTCTATTTATTTTACAAACATCTTTCAGAAAATAAATAAAACTAATCAAAACTAATTTCAGCAAAAGAGATTTGCTTCCCTTTTCTAACTTCGATCCTTGCTATGCATGACATCAGAGTAAAACTATGACGTGCAACAATAGGCTCCTTACTGCAACAATGCCCATCTTAGACATGTTCTTTTGTAAACGTGTCAAAAAATGCTTGCAATTTGATAACTGCCTTTATTCTCTAAACTTTTCATTTTTTATCTAAAATACAAAATTCTTTAGTTGAATTCCTGCAGTTTCGCTCTTCTCATTGGCAATTTTGGCTCTAGACAACGACACAGATTTGGAAACGAATTAGTTTTTAAAAGGCAGAAATATGAGTTCCGCTTTTCTCACGTTATTTAAAGGTAAGAATTTGTTAAATTGTCTTATATACCTAAACCTAAACTTCCTAATACAGTATTCACCGAATGAGTGAGGTTGAGTGAGTGAACTAACAAATCGAGTGACGCTGTCTGAGTAAATTTCCGTTGAGTTAGACTGATCGAATAAAAGAGCATGTATACCTGTTGATGAGCTAGAGACCGAAATATAATTTGGGAATTTATTTAATTAATTAAATTCAAAGTACACATTATAGCCACTGAATTAGAAACATATGTGAAACGTATATAAATAGGTTTTAATCCTTTTTTATGCAAAATAGTTTGAGATCATATGATCCAAGCATCTACTTACCACTTCTCTAAAAGTTGGGCGAGTCTAATCATAGAAATTGCGGGAAAAAAGACCTAAGTGACTTCGAAAAGGAGCTTATATTTAGTGCTCTTCTATGATAGAAACAATGAAGCAGCGACAGGATTCTCGAAAGGTGATATCCAGAGTATCAATCAAAGTGATAAATGATCCACAGTGTGTATCTAAAAGGGATAACTCTGAAAGACAATCAACGAGACCTGAGCTTAAAATACTCTTTCTCTGCACAAGTAAAACTATTGACAGACGAGTTTAACCAAGGCTGTTCCCGACCCATATCCGGCAGAACCACGTGCCACAAATTGAACGGGATCCAAATCGGCAGTCGCATATCTGACGAATCACGATACACGTTGATTTGAACCGACGGTAGGCAGATGGCTTGGCGGGTTCCCCATGAAGCAATGGGTCCACCATACCTAATCAAGACAACTCAAGATTCTTGTGATTATCTCATGATTTGAAGCTTCTACTTCTCCTATGGAACTGCTCCCCTGATATTCATAGAAGGTTGGATGCGCTTTGGACCATCTGAAAACTGTTCTCAACAATTCCATCCTGCAATGCTTCATTTTTTATCTTCAAGTCACGGCTTCTTCATGAACGACAACGCTACTGTTCATCGTGCAAGATTGGTCGAGCAGTGGTTCAGCGAGTACGAAGGTGACTTCTGTCATTTACCCTGGTCACCCCAGAACCCATCCCATAGAGAAAATTTGAGACAAGTTGGAAGATCCTGTTCGACAAATCTACGAGAACTAAAAGAATGTCTGGTGAATGCTTGGTGTTCTATTGAGTTACAAATGGTTCAATACGTTATTGATTCTATGAAAATCCTCATCTATGATGCGTTTGAGCCAAAGATAATTCAATAAAATATTAAACACGTATCAAATTCATTGGCTAATATGTGTAGTTCTGCACCGAAGTTTTTTCTTTATATTTAAAAGCCTTATTCGGTGTCCTCTAAGTAAATAAGCTTATCAGGTGTAGATGCACTGTAATAAAAATTTCCATTTCTTCATAGCCTCAGAACACGAAATACCGGAAGAGATTGGTGGAAAATGGAAAACGATCGTGTATGCTGTTTACTCCGTAGTAGGCTCGATCATTTGTCTTGGGCTGTTGCTCATGGCATTGACCTGCTACTGTGCGAAAAACAAAAAGCGGACCAATAGGGACGAAGAGATGACCCAAGCAACAACCTCTGGCCAGATAGCCATGTCTACGTACAAGACGAACCTAGAGGAGGGAGTGTTTCGCAAACCATCTCTCTCACCTCACAACTATCCCGTATAGGATAAATGACAATACCTATATTAAGTTAGTAATTGTGACGTTTTGTTTTAATTATATTTAACTATTCTTCATATAAAACTTGTATAAATGTAAGCTTAAATTGGTAAATGTTGGATATAAAGAGAATAAACGGCGGTCAATAGCTTTCCGATGTGGTTTCTTTGTACAGGGTGTTGCAGATAACTACAGGGCAGTATAACGGGAAGCCTACCCGCTCGATTGCAGGGGCCGGCTCGGTCGTTTGGCAGAATGGAGGGAGATGAAGGTGGCCTGCAGCAGCCAGCAGTTTCCACAGTCAAGGAGGGGGGGGGGTGAACGTCAACACTGTCATGTTTTTGATAAAATTACCCAATTATCATTTGATGTCGAGCCAGCCCCAGCAATCGAGCGTGTAGGCTTCCCGTTATACTGCCCTGTTGTTATCTGCAACACCCTCTATATGGGTGGGAAGGACAAATGATAACGACTCCGGCGTAGACTGACGAAACATGCTTTGACACCTTAAACGAAAGTTTCATATTCAACGAGCTCGTTTCATCAAATTTCTGATAATTCAGCCTATTTCATTGAACCTAACCTTATCTAATATAGCCCCACTCCAAAAAATATAAAGTAGAATTAAAAAGTTCCGAGACTAGGTCTTTAACAATCTGCACAATGGGCTGTGGCGGGTCTGTCATGCAGTTGCGGCTACAACTCTTTTTCCAACGCTTAGCGGGTGTATCTTCGTGATGGAGTATCCAATTGTCTTGGGGTCACAGCTCAGGTTGGGTGCTTGTGCACGTGGTCACTGTAGCACAGCTTCCGTTCACAAAACTATACCACTCTGCGCACTAGGCCACTTCATATACTTAGTTCTTGCAAAATTACTTTCGGAACTTATTTGATGTTACCTCGTATAATCTCAAACTGCTTCGTCATGTATTGCATATAGCTTCATTCACAAGCGCCAAAAAGAAAACTGCCGAAAGTATGCCGTTGGTTGTATGGCTAAAGGGAACACGTCGTTCTCAGCCCTATGCCTTTGGATGTTTCAGACGAGAATACGCTGTGAAATGCACAATACAAAAATGCCTTTCAGGAAAACCAGTGAACCCAGAGATGCCAGACACACCCAGACCATAACACAGCCACCACCAGCTTTTGTTCTTCCACTGATGTACGTAGAATGATTCTTTTTGCTTCCCATCGAATACGATGCCATTCATTCATTCGATGGAGCGGAAACCGTGACTTATCGAAGAACAAAACCCTTTGCCAATCGAGGTATAATTTCTGTAGCGCAACTTTGTCAGATTACTGCAGTTGCATACGTGGATCCGTCATTTTAGGAGCCCTGTATGCAACAGCGTTCATTATACTTTGCTCATCGACAGCCTCTGGTTCAATTGGAAGACGAGTTGTTCAACAGTTGCGTGTTGGTCCGCCTGCACACATCGTCATTCGACGTTGCGTATTTTCACGCAGTTTATTCGCAATGGTGCCATTTGTCCAATCACGGTACACTTTTAATCACAACAGCACGTGAACAGTTCACAGACTACGTGATTTCAGACATGCTACCATTCTTGCCCTGAAAGCCGATAATCATCCCCTTTTGTAGATCTGATCATTCGTTTTAGCCATAATAGCAACGATTGATATGCGTGTTGTCCAGAACTCTTACTTTTTTACATACCCACCAAGCGAGCTCACACTTTTTATTATTGGTTAATCGCTGCGGACTGCAAAGCAGAAGTATTCATAATGTCTCTCGAACTTGTAATTATCGTTCTTATAAGAATCAAGAGCATTATAGAGTAAGGCAAAAAAATATAAAGTAATTATGTATATTTGAAATTCAGATTGATAAGAGCACATGTTTTATATAAATTATTTTAATTTAGTAGAATTTGGTTTCTTTTTATATTCTCGCAATAAATGATAGGAACGAGTTTCAAATGCCTTAAAAAAGCATGACTGAAAGACAAAGAAATGAATATTTTGAAAATATCTCCTACCTTTATTCATAATGAAAACATGAATAAGTCGCTTTTCATGATTCACTTTGAAACAGTTTTCCTTCGATAACATCAAATAAAAACGGTAATGGCATCTTCGTATCCTACATCCAAAACGGTCCAACTACCTAGTTTGTAAGCAAAAATGTTAAAATTAAATTATTTATGAAACAAGAAATCAATCCCCTTCAGAAAGGTATAGAGGGTTGTTCAAGAATTTTTGCCTTCTGGTCCATAACTTGATTTGTTAACCGATTTTCAAAATTCTTTTTGTATCTGATACTTACATTTGTCCTCTATACACTTTTCGACATAGTCCCATCTCTTACCAAGCATCGCGCCAACGCGTGACTAGTCGGGTGACCCGTCGGAGAGGAATGGGGAAGTTGCATGGAACTTTTTTTACAAATTAAAGCAATGTTTCATACTGATTGTGTTACGCGGAATACAAAATCGTTGTTAAATTTATTAGAAATATTGAAGAAACCTATTAAAATTAGCGCTAAAAACGTGAAACCACGCCTCCCAAAGAAAACTATATCTGACGTCACTTTAAACCAAACCGAAGCCAGCGAAAAAGACAGGCCTCGAAGCGGAAAAGTCACCTGACCATCTGGGTCCGAACAACAATCCAACCTTCATTGTTTCCAACAATCGGAAAAACACTCATTGTTTACATCCAAGATGGAGACAATGAAGATTGGATTGTTGTTCGGACCCAGATGGTCAGGTGACTTTTCCGCTTCGAGGCCTGTCTTTTTCGTTGGCTTCGTCGAGCAGGCAAGTGACATCATAATACTCACAGCCAAAGCCAACTAGAAAGACAGGCCTGGACGCGGAAAAGTCACCTGACCATGGAAGTCAGAATAACAATGTAATCATCATTGTTTCAATCTTTATTTTTAACAGTCAGTATTTTTTCGTTTGTTGAAAACAATGAAGGTATGATTGTTGATCGGACTGCTATGGTAAGGTGACTTTTCCGCGTCAGGGCCTTGTATTTATCGTTGGCCTCGATTCACAGCGAGGCCAACGAGATAACAAGGCCTGGAAGCGAAAAAATCACCTGACCAACTGAGTGCTAGCAACAATCCAACCTTTATTGTCTCCATCTTGGATGTTAACAATCGGTGTTTTTCATTTAGTTGGAAACAATGAAGATTGGATTGTTGCTAGCACCCAGTTGGTCAGGTGACTTTTTCACTTCCAGGCCTTGTTATCTCGTTGACCTCGACTCACAGGCTATGACGTACCGTTTTCTTGTGGTGTCAACTTTAATATTTTTTTAAAAAATAACTATGAATATTTTTCCAAAAGAATTACTATTCCTTGATATTGATAACGAATACTATAGAAAACAATAATTTAAAATTTTCATGCAACTTCCATATTCTGGGGTTGTTGTTGAGACGAGGATTGAATAGCATCTTTCACCTCGTCGTCGAACGCATCTCGTGTCCATTAAGGTGGTCTTTCTTCTTTGGGAAGTGGTGAAAGTCGCAAGGTGCAAAGTCTTTCATCATTGAACTGAAGTTTTTCATCTTTGAACTGTAGGCGCTGCAACGCCTCTGGTGTTTGACTATTGTGTGCGGGCGGGCGTTATCGTGCGGCAGAAGAGGGTCCAAAAATTCTTGAACAACCCTCGTAGAAAGTAGTGGAAGCCCTTAATTCAAGGAAATTGGCTCCCTTAAAAGTAGAGTAAAAAAGTGATAAAAGGGTAAAAGAAAAAAATGAGAAAGTTAGGATTACGGGATTAAAAGTGTGGTCAACAACTGGTGGGATAAAAATGGGGTAAAAAAGTGGGGGATAAAGTGAGGGTAAAGTGGGGGTTCGGGAATAAAAGTGGAAGTTATGAAGTGGGGGATAAAAATTGGATTTAAAAAGCGGGGAATTAATGAGAGAGATAAAGGGTTAAACAGAAGCATTATAAACTACCCCACTTTTTTATCGATTTTTTATCCCCACTTTTTCACCGTTTTTTTTGTGTCAGAAAACAGATTTTCTCGAATATTTAGAAAATCTGTAAGAATTATATTTCGTTTCTCCTCATTTCTAATCGATATTTTCTAAAGTTCACTTGATCGCTATTATCCTCATAACTCCGTCTGTATTGGAACAATCGGACCCAAACTGCATGGTGATGTAGAGCTGGGCTAGAGGAATTTGCATATCAGTTTTTACATCTTTATAATCTACTAGCGGTAAACCCGGCGTTTGCCCGGGACATTATTTATCCTCTTGCAGCGCCAGCTATTGAGTAGATCAAGTAACATTAAAGTAATATGGGGAGTTGAAGTAAAATGGATAGCGTAAAAACCTTCTCCATGAAAAAATACTTTTTTGTGCCAACTTTCATGGTGATCGGTCAAACGGTGTTGGAGTTTATCGATCTCATACATATATACCAACATCCATTTTATATATATATATATATATATATATATACAGATAAACCATATGGATCAGATTAATGTCACCAGCTTTTTACGAAGCTGATCAGAAAAACAGCTGTGAAGAATCCGGAACAAATCCGAGACACACAATTTTTGACAATTAAATCTGTCAATATCCAATTAATATATATTTACACTTTTTATTAAAAAAAGACCTTTACTTATTGCAGGGCAGTACACTGAAATCGGGAGTGTCCCAGAAAACCTGACGTTCTGATCACATTAGACCAAATGGCCTATAATTCCCACTCTCGTAACTCCGACCCCAGTGGGCCAATCAAGCTCGACTAAACTGTGAAGCAAGATATATCCACTGTAATCTACAAAAAGTAACAAATTTCAACCTCTCTACGTAAAAAGATGTAGAAAATACGATGATGACAGACAGACATAATAAAAAAAAGCAACTCCATTCTTCCGCTAACAAATTAAATCCTAATATAAAATCTAACGAGATTCCATCATAGAAATACGAAATAAATTACTTTAACACGCCATAAACGACTTTCCTAAATTACAACATTAAAGAGTTCAAAAAGACGCCAAGTTTTACTTGAGTTGTTTTTACTCTATTCCAGGCTATTTTTTGGAAAAATGTATAAATTGCGTTATCTCCGCTGAATGTTAAAAAGGGACATATTTACCTTGGGAATTCTTTAGAAATCTTTAAATCGATGTCTTATAAAAATTGCTCTGCAAAAATGAAACTTCGATAGAATTTAATATAAAACTTTATTTTGATGCTGCATAACACTCAATAATAAAAATTCATTAAAATGAACTTCTTTTTGGCCAAAACTTTGATGAGAGTGAGAAATGAATATTTATTCAAATCGTAAGGTACAGAATCGCGTAGTTCTATGCATTTTGTTCAAATTTTTATTATATAATAATACCAAATTCTGATGGATTAGATGAGAATTCTGTTGCACACTAAATTTAGTAGTTTCGATAAGTTTTATTTAATTTTTATTTTTTTAAATCTTCCATTTCAGTTTGATTCGATGTTACCTCCCCAGCCCCATCAATGAATTCGTCTAACCGAGACAATGTATTCATAATAAATTTTAAACATTTCATCATCGAGCGTTACATAGCATCCCAGCACATAACATTTTATTCCCACAAACTACTCTTTTTATTCAGAAACCAGTATCTTCAAATTTTACTTCTTATTTAACCCACTTTTTACATTGTCTTTAGGGTGATTGTGCAAAAGCATTTGGTCGATCGAATTTGAACTGATATTCTGCTTATTTGTAATTTGACGGATATCCGATTCATATTAAGCTAATAAACCCGCATCTAATAATGAATTTCTGTGCTTCAATGTTAAAGTTGGCTGCAGTACTCTTCTCTCGTTATTTCGCAAAGGCCATTTTCGAAACTGCCTGTTATTTCGAGAATGCATCTTGGTTGTAAGCAATGTTGAATATTAAATTACTTCAATTAACTATTTGAGAGAATAGCTAATAATCCTCCAAGTGGAGTATTTTTTTTTTTTTTTGTTATAATGGGTGACAAACTTTTATTTGAGTTTGGGTAATTGGAATTTAGATCTAATAAAAGCCTTAGAAAATATATCTTAAAAGGAACAATGAAATATAAACTAACAAATGAAACTCACAAATTTTTAATAGATGAATTCTACAGTTTCAAAGTGTGTTCTATCATCTGAAGTTATCAGACATAGTGCGGTAAATTTTTTTTTTTTCATAGCTAGACGCTTGAACCACGCCTTTTATCAATTGATACATTTCCTTTAGCTTACTTTTAGCTACGTTAATTAAAATGAGTTTGAACGCATATTCTTATGTGGTTATTAAAGCAACAAAAGATGCTTCATTTGAAAATTCCAACGTCTCCAATATTTTTAAAAAAAAGAGTACAAATTATATTTGGATCCAAAAAATAGAAAACACAATTCGAATTGGACAAAAAAGTTTTTTGTTTCTATTTGCTTGAGCGCAAGATTATGAATTTGAGCAATTTATGTAAGAAGCTATTCATCAAATTTTAAAAATGTCACAAACAAATATTAAAGCGAATTACTATGTGCTGTAATTGCAACTCTTCAAAAAGATAATTAATTGAAGACTTAAAGAAAATTGCGACATTTTATTTTAATGATCAAAAATTAAAATATGTCTCTATCGCTGATCGAAAGCTATTATTTGATTAGAGTAGTCGTATTTTTAAATTGAAAATGTTTGTGACTTCACGAAGCAATAAAGTTTGTCCAATTTTTAGATATCTAAAATTTTAATTGGTTTTGAATATTTAACGATAGAGCTTTTCATGGTTCCTTATAAATTCTTCTTAAGTTTCCATTGTAAATAATTCTTAAGAATCATTTTTAATAATTTTTCAGAGTGTCGGTCGAGTCATATCAGTATAAAAACGATGAGGTTTTTAAGCCCCAGTTGTGTTTTCTTTAAGAATGCTTCAATTATGAATCCTCGTTACGCATGCACTTTATCATCTCAACATGAGAAATTAAGAATATTTTTTAAATATATTTTAAAAACAAGTCTATAACAGGCCAAAATTTATTTTACTTCTTTTGTAGCAAAGTTCATAATTCTTCCAATCCCTAATAGATGACTATGTATAAGTTAAAAATTTATACAGGATGGACCAAAAAAAACAAAACTCGCCACTGAAGATTTCTAAGTCCCAGGACACAAGGTTTTGCAATAATAGGATATATTCAACAGTAGGTTTAATCAACAACAGGTGTGCTGTGAATGGGTGACAAATAACAGTTGAATAAACTACTGTTGAATAAAACCTATTGTTGAATATACCTATTGTTGCAAAATTTTCAGTGGCGAGTTGTTTTTTTTTGTCCACCGTGTATAGTATAAGGTAAAATTCTAAAACGAAATAAGCTAAAATATTCATTTATTTTTATTTTTTATTTTTTGTTGAGATATTAGTATAGAATGGGGAAAAGTTTCTATTGTGAAAGAGTTGTTATTCAGGTGTTAAATTAAGTATATATTATTATTTACTTGTATTAATTACCTTCCTTAAAATGTATAACAGTGGACGCCTGCAGACATTGTCGCGGCGTGTAACCGGCGTGCTATTGGTGCTATTGTTGACACTGGAGCAATACCGGGAATAGTGATGTTATCGCACAGTTGCCGCACAGTGATGATTCTGTCCACTAGCGCTGTTCGCAGTATCCGCCTATCGGTACGAGCTGAAGTGCTTCTCCGGGCCCCAGAGCCTGGTTTTCTGGCACGTGTGCCTTCCTCTCGCCATTGCCTCCAACATCGGCCTACTGTCCGTGCGTCCCGCGACACATGAACAGCAATCCGTCTGGTTGACCATCCAGCCTCGGAGAGGCCAATAATCCGACATCGTTCAAAGTCCGTTAATGGGCCTTTTGCCCGCTCACGAGATTTCCTGCATTACGTCATTCCATGCGCGATTGAAACCGAGGCTGGAGGGAAGAAAATTCCATAATCTATAAAAAGTGAAGTGGTGTCGCGGTTTTTTACACTTTATGGTTCAATTTTGTACAAACTTTTTTTTGCTTTGGCCTTTATAACAATTGCATTTCATAAAATACAAAATTGCTATCAACACATACCAGTATATACTAAATATAAAAAAAAATGAAAATTGTTCAATTCAGTGGTAATAAGCTTTTTGTGTTTAAATAAAGATCAATTTAATTTTAACTTAAAATGTTCAATTACAATTAAAGATAAATAAAGAAAAATAAACAGCACTTTATGTTTGCATAATATATAAACGTGCAGTTACTTATTCATAATGCTAATCTTCATTATGCCGAGTATTTATAAAAGGATGGCATTTTTTTTACGAAAATAATAAATTCAATTTTTTCCAAAAAAGAAATCAATTGTTTTAATTTAATTACTGTATAAATTTTCCACATGAATATATTTTAAGGCATGCTCTTAAAAATAATTTTTCATAACATTACCTTCAAAATCAAAAATATAAGATTTTGAAAAAAAGTTATATGCCTTGTTATTAAATCTTCCCAGTTACTGTACTAAAATTTATGTTTGGCAAAACTGTTAAACTAATCGAGTAGTGTTTCATTTCTTCGTTTTACAACAGTGTGGCCAGATCTAGCATAATTATGCTAAACTGGCATAAATTATAAGTCTTTAGCATCTTGGTCAGCATAACTGTTTATCAGCATAATTTTATCATTTTTAAGGAAAATCAACCATAGTGAACAGCAGAACAACAGCACTTTATAAAATTATGAATCGCCTGACAAGAAGATAGAAGACACAATTCCACCAATTTTTTTTAATTAAAATATTTTTTGTGGAACTGCCTTCTCCCTTATTGTCCCGTTAAACCTTGTTCACATTTTCTGGTACATTATCCGAAATTAATATACTATGAATCACCTTATCAGCCCAGGAACATTTTCAGTCAGGACAAATGTGTGAATTTCGATTAGTAATTATATAAGAGATTTATTAATAATCAAATTTAATAAATCTCTTTTTTTAATTGTTAATGACCTAAATAAAGTAATTATAAATAAAGTTAATTGACAAATTAATAAAAATCAAATTATTCCACAACATCAAGAATATCATCCACCATCAACCAGGTTCATCCAATACTTCAACTTCTTCAACTATATCTTCAAACCAGCTTTTCAAGCCACATCATATGGTCATCCAAGTTCAACAATCAAATATCTTCAATCCAGTTCTTCAAACCCAGTTCTATGTCAGTTCACATACAAACTTCATCAGAACATATACTTGGTGATTTTTATTAATTTATTATTTTATTTTATTTATAATTACTTTATTTGCGACATTAACAATTAAAAAGGAGATTTATTAAACTTAATTATTAAACTTAATTCGATAAGTATCTTTTGCTTTCTTCTGAAGCTTAACAAAGGAGTAAGTAATTTTCAGAAATTTAATGCTTGCCAAAATTCTATCTGAAGTTCAGATTCTGAACATAAAGAAGCATAAAAAGGATAATAAGAAGGCAATTATAAATAAAAAGGTATTTTTTCGAGAATATGTTAGAATTATCCTTAAAACGAAACTTATAAACTGCATTCTCGTTTTGAATTCTCTGTGCGCAACTTTGTGTTTATGTAAGAAAAATACATGTAATACAGAAAAATTAATAAATTTATAACTTCAGCATAATTTTGGCATTCTTACGAAGCCAATTTAGCACAATCTAGTATATTTTTAATGAGTGTCTGGAAAAGTTTTGATTTTTTTATCTGGTCAGACTGTTTTACAAGCACTTTTCACCTTGAAGCAATGTTTATTTTGAAGAGGGCTTTCCCTCGAGCCTCGTTTTCGTGTCGCATAGGGATGACGTATCGTCTCGCTGAAGTCTCGGGGTAAAAAGGCCCATTGCGTGAACGGTTGTCGTCGTCGTCGCGGCATTGAGATCGTTGTGCGGATTACAGTACTGTACGTTCACGAGGCAGTTGCTTCCTCCCAACTGCATGGAACGTCTCGCACAGGTCTCAACTGATGAGCCTATACAGGCACCGGACACCCTGTCTCAACCCAAAAGGTCATGTCTCGTGAGAATGCATCTAATTGTTTACTAGTCGGAGGTAGACGAACTCCCCCCACTAAATATTGATAAGGTCGGATAACTCATTGTTGGTGGGGCAATTTCATTACAAAGCAGTGTAATATCAGTTAAGTGCCGTTTGGTAGTGGCATTTAGCGAGCGATTAGCTCACTAACGACATCAGCGCCGGAAGCGGAGAACCACATGAACTACACGAGTGCTCTTGCTTATTATTTCTATTCGTTTTAGAGCAAAACTGGGCGTTCCAGTTTAAACTACCGATTTCTAATTGTTAGACGATGGGCATTCAAGTTTGATATGGACTCTATTTTTTATAAAATCAGGAAACAAAAAAAAAAACGCGCTAAGGGCGGCAGTGAACTGTTCGCGTGCCGCCGTGGTGAAAGCGTACCGTGCATGGCAGAATGGCAATACCCAAATCAGCGGCGAGCTAGGTGTGGGGCACCATGGGCCATAGATGACACGAGGTGAACGACGGCTACGGAGATGCGTGCAAGCGAACAGACGTGCAATCGTGGACCAACTGACCTCCCAGATGAACCATAGAACTACCAAACGTGTATCCTCAATGACAGTTCAGCGAACATTGCTGCTTATGGGACTCCGCAGCAGACGAAGCAACGAAGACTGACATTTGCACGCCAGTACCGCAACTGGACAGCAACAGAGAGGCTAAAGGCAGGGGGTAAGCACTTGGAGATGCGCGATGCGTTTTTTTTAATGCCGTCTGCGCAATACGTCATCAAACAGGAACCAGGCGACAGCAGACGACGGGAGTTTCATTAACTGAACGGGGAAAATCGGAGATTCTTTTACATTTCTTCGTCAAATTCAATCTTTTTTAATCATATTAAACCGTAAATACCCCATTTTAGGCTTAATTTTCCATTATTTAGAATAATTCTTTTTAAATCGATAGTCATGAACTGTGAATCGCAAGTTTTTCGAAAAATAAATAATTCGTGTAGTAAAAATTATGTGAAAATATCAAAAAATACACCCTCTTGCTCAGTTGCCACTTGTTCAAATCATGCGAGAAAAACAGTAAAAATAATTTATCATCATTCAATTCCAAAAGATGCATCTATTACAATAGCATGGATAGCGTTCTGTAAAAGCTGATAGAATAGAGACTTTTTGCAACCTCAAACGATATGCGAAATACGAAAGGCGAAATGCGAAAAGTGACATTTCATCTTTCTCCTTTCGTATTTCGTTTTGAGAGTTTTTGCACCAGCGAAATAAGAAATGCGAAAAGAGAAATGCGAAAAAGAGAATTTCCATATTATCGATACTGCCAACATCAGATTTTACTTCTACACTGCTCAGCTCACTCTGATATCTGATTCTCAGCTTCATGACAGCAAGGAGAAGTAAGTACTATTAAAGTTTAAAGCTATTATAGTCTTTAATACAGTATATCTAAATATAACTGCGAAGCAATTTCCTCGTCGGAAGCCATGTTGGTTAACGCGAGGAACTTGCTGTCAGAGCGTGGAGGTTGCGCGCAGCACGCATGCGCGACGACAAATTTGGTTACCAAAGGTGGCAACGAAATTTTTTAGAATTTTCGTATTTCGTTCGACAAAACCTGGCATGACCAAACGGTACATGGCAGTCACATGACCAAAATGCCACATATCGCATTTCGCCTTTCGTATTTCGCATATCGTTTGAGGTTGCCAAAAGTCTCTACTCAATCCAGATTAGTGATGTCCGTTGGATCCGGATCTCTGATCCGGATCTGAAAATATCCGGATTTCGGATCTCGGATATCGGATCCGGATTTCGGATCTCGGATATCGGATCCGAATTTCGGATCTCGGATATCGGATCCGAATTTCGGATCTCGGATCCGGATTTCGGATCCTTTCGCTGGATGCGCATTAAGACTAATTAGGACTTAAGAGGACTAGGCTATCACTTAATAAAAGCATTTATAAACTGCTTTCAGAAAAAGTTTGCATATACACAATTTCCTGATATAGGATCCGAATTTCGGATCTCGGATCCAAGATCCGGATCTCAGATCTCGGACCCAAGATCCGGATCTCAGATCTCGGATCCAAGATCCGGATCTCGGATTTCTGACCAAGATCCGGATCTCGGATCTCGGACCTAGGTCCGAAAAAAAGATCCGGATATCCGGATCTTGACATCACTAATCCAAATTACGTATATCAAAATCTGTTCAGCCCATTTCAAACCTTCAGACTATGAGCGTGATTTGAAAAGTGAACTATTAGATCTCCCACAAGTGAAAAGGTTGAAGAAGGGAGCAGTACCATCACTGAATCCTGAAATATCATCACATACAAGTGCAAACGCTGCCAATACCGGAGAAAACGTAACGCATATACCATCAACAACATCACCTAAACTATCAAATCGACATAAACGTTATGAGAAGCGTGAGATTTAAAAACGAGCCAAAGAAAGAATTGCAAAACTATCATCAGAAATCAGTCGGTAGAATTCAAACTTCCGAGGTCGGTGAAGAAAATAGAAATTTCCACTGTTGAGAAACAAATTATCCACACATTAATAAACTGTTGTAAATAAATATAATATCCCCAACTTAATTCGAGTGTTTACCATAACCTGGTGTTCATTAGGCTCTGTTTACTTCTTGTTTTATAAGCAACCAAGCCTGGTTTTATTTTTCACTAGCAGAGGCACCCAGCGTTAAAAAACTTTTTAAATTTCACTTAAAGTAAGTCGTTTATTCTGTTTAATTAATTAAATCGTTCAGTTAGTTAAGTCCTTAAGTCAATAGTTACTTAATATGGGTAATTTAAAAAGTACAGAGTGAAATAAAAAGAAATTAATTGAAATTTTCCACTAGTGTTTTCGATTTTACGTAATATCTAAAGCGATTGTCAATTACCGGTTTCTGTTTCGTGACGTCATACGAAGCGACGCTTATCCGCGAATTGCGCTCGCCAGCCAAAGTGGCGGTACCTTATTCTATATACCTTGGGCTAAAGGTGGCTTTTTCCGATGAATCACGGTTTATGTCCATCGGACAAATGGGCGATGGCATGTAAAGCGTTCAGCGTCAGAAAACAAACACCCTGCAACATGTGCCGCAAGGGTCCAGGCCGGAGGAGGCAGCATTATGGTGTGGGAAATGTTTTCATGGCATTCCCTGAGTGCACTCATCATTGTGGACGGCACCATGGATCAATGGCAGTACGCATCTGTCCTTTCGGACCATGTCCACCCTTACATGCAGATTGTGTTTCCTCAGCAAGATGGCATCTTCCATCAGGACAATGTGACGTGGCATACAGCATGCAGTGTCCGTGCATGGTTCGAAGAGCACGAGGATGCGTTTAAGGTACTCTCCTGGCCCCCAAACTCCCCGGATTTAAACCCCATAGAGCATCTGTGGGACCACCTCGATCGGGTTGTTCGCGCTATGAATCCTCCATCGCGCAACCTACGGCAGCTCGCCGCGGAACTGGAGTCGGTATGGCTTCACATCCCTGTCAATACCTTCCAAAACCTTATTGGCTTTCTTCCTGCCCGTCTCACAGCTGTCCACGCCGCAAAAGATGGTTAATCTGGCTACTGACAGGTGGTCACATTAATGTTACTGGACTGTGTATAATAGCTCTTAAATTAACATCTGAAACACTTGAATTTGGAAATTATAAAACAATTTATTATATTGAATTATTTTTGATTTATTATTATCGCTTCGACAGGGAATGATTGCATAGCTGTATCATTAGATGATTTGCACCAAATAAATATTAAATTTAAAATAAATATTGAATAATTTTATTTCCAATTTCAAAAGAGACGATGGTGGAAATAATACAGCGGGCCTCGCGTCTACAATTTCAAACAAAACATCTGACGATGGGATGAACAGCCTCAGACGTCCGGGTGCATTCTCATGTGTCAGGAAAAGGTGGAAAGTGGTAGAGCGTCTTTTCAGCGCAATCCCCGCGTCTTTTCATTCAGTGTAGTATTTGTCCTCATACCCTACAGAATGAAATAAAAAAAATTTTTAAACTGCGATTTTCTTTTCTGTACACGCTATATAAAATCAAGTATACATCCGAGCAGTCTGTATTCATTATACCGTGTGTTTCAAAAGTTCCCGAACGCAGGAGATGACTTTCCCTGCATAACGTACCGTTGTGCAGGTATGCTGAAGGGCTGGTAGACAGGAGCCACTATCTCTCAACCTCTTTTTTTTCAATTAATTGATGCTCCTAGTCGTTACGAATCTCACTATTTATTTTACATAAATGCAAATACGCGAATATGAAAGTGAAATAAAAGGTTAAAGTAAAAAAATATTAGAAGTTTTATTTATAAAACCTACGGTATACGGTATTAAGCTTATACCGGTACAGTAACAGTTTAAAAAGCGTGAAAACAAACAAATGAAATACAGTATGCAATAACGAGCTGAGATTGTTCTCCTTTGCGCGAGAGGGGATTTGACGTTGCACAATGCCGCTGGCGGATTCCATGCCCGACATCCTGACCGCCCGAAGCCTTCAACAAGTACTCTTTCGACTCTGATGAAACGATTTCGAGAGACAGGAAGTGGTGCGGACAGACAACGGCAAGGCCGACCACGTATAGGGACAGGTCCGCAACAAACGGCGGCCGTTGTAGCAACTCTTGGGGCTTGTGGCGTACAATCGACGCGTGCCGTTGCACATGCCCTTCGAATCAGCCACTCGTCGGTGTGGCGCATCTTGCATGGTTTGAAGTTCCACCCGTTCAAGATGCAATTTCATCAAGAAATGACAGACGGTGACGAGAATCGTCGAGTGCAATTTTGCGAGATAATGATGGACAGATGCCATGCAGATGCTGCGCTATTCCGTCGTATTTGCTTCACCGACGAATGCACGTTCACTTTGCATGGGGAGGTAAATCACCACAACTTCCGTTTCTGGTCCGACTGCAATCCACATTGGATGGGTGAAGGCCACACCCAGCGTCCTCAGAAAGTAAACGTCTGGGCAGGCATTATGGGCACTAATCTCATAGGCCTCTTTTTCATTGACGGAACACTGGATGGCCCCAAATACCTTCAACTGTTAGAATACGAGGTTGTTCCAGCTGTTGCCGAGGCAGCAGGCGAAAACGACATCTGGTTCCAACAGGATGGGGCTCCTCCCCATTACGCCGTCTCTGTAGGCCAGTATCTGGACGAAGTATTCCCTGACCGCTGGATTGGCAGAAGGGGGAGCATTAAGTGGCCGCCTCGATTCCCGGATCTTTTCCCGCTTGACTTTTTCTTATGGGGCTATGTTAAGCACAGGGTCTTCGAGACACGCCCTGCAAGCATTAACGAACTGAAGGAAAGAAGCAGGCAGGTTATGGCAAATATTCCTCAGGCAATCCTAACCAATGCCTGCGACTAGCGTATTGCCAAGAGGTGAACGGTGAACACTTTGAGCAAATGGTGTAACCTACATGTACCGTTTCCTTTTGGAATGTAAAAATAAAATAAACACGTTTGAGAAACTTTTCCATTATGTAAAACTGATTTTATGTAATTTATTTCGGCACATGGTTTATTTTAGTGGTTGGCCGAACATTACTCCTGCTGCCATAGGTTAGGGTTTCCCTACATACAGAAGGGGCAGTTCGGGAACTTTTGAAACGCACTGTATATGGTGATTTTTCGACTTTTACGGGCAAGCTTAGAAAGTTTAATTTGTGTTTAATGGAGTCCGATTACTGTTCTTGGCGACAAAAAAAATTTATAGATAATAATAAAATAATTGTCTTCTTAAAGTTTTTGCATCGCCAATAACCCCGCCCAAATCTACTCTAAGCAAAGTCGTTAAATTAAACACAGCATTAATAACGAATACGGGAACATTTTAATAATGAAATGTAATTAAATAATGTTAATTAATCCAATCCTATAATAAGCAAATTTCGCAATGTTAAAGGGAAATTCTACTTCTAACCGCGAACCTGATAACTGTCACGATAACTTGGTTCACCACTCACGTAGAGAGGGCTAGTCATTATTTAAACATCGATAACACTGACTATCAAAGTTTCCAAGATATATCTATCATTCCGTGAATGAATCGTTAAGAGGTCGAAACATGAATTATTATTGTCGATTCCGAGACATCACTTTCTCATCAATTTCGATTAGAAGAAGCCTTCACTCCCATTATTGCCTCTTCGACAGATTCAATTACAGTATCATAACTTGAAGTTCTTATTCACAATGATGAGACTGTTTACGATATTTATTGCGATTCATATAGCGAAAGGAAGCTTCGTCACACTCAGCAGCGATGGAGGATACGAGAATGTCGTCATCGCAATCGAGCCTACTTCGATCTATACAGAGAATACTATTCCGAGATTAATAGTAAGAAAAAAAATCATAAAATTACTAACCTAAGTTTGCACAATTCACGATTTTTTTTTATTACTTAATTTTCTTTTATAAAATGTTAATAGCATGAACAACAATTTGAAATGACTTGAACAGAATATGCTTTCATAATACGATCATTAACTCGAAATTTTCCGCACTTAGCGTCTAAATTGTATTAACCATCACTTTTAAAGTGCTTACACTAATTAAATTGAAACGTTGAGGTGAAATCATAATAATAATTTTATAATCATAATGCCCGTCTTTTCGGCTCTCTGTTTGTCTGTACCCTTAATATTTTCCGCATTTTTTGATGTAGGAGGTTGAAACTCTGATATTCCTACTTGACTTTTTTGCTTGGATTTGATTGGCCTACTGGAGTCGGAGTTACGGGGGTTGGAGTTAAAGGGGCCAAGTGATCTACGTTCTTATAACGTCCTCCGGGGAGGGGGGGATTGATTTCGTGTTTCTAACGTGATAGAAAGTTTTAAAAAAACGACTAGTTTCGCTATATATTCCGGGTTTTCAAAGTGATAAGAAGAGGAAAAGGGGAAGTAACCATAAAGTCCCAGTATATCACCTAGAATTCCTGTTTTTCGTATTTTTCGTAGAATGGATAGTCTTTTTACTCTGTGTTGTATTGATTGAGTTATTATTTAACCAATTGGGGGTTATAATTTAATTTTTTGAGATTGTTCTGTTTACCTGCAAGTGTAATTATCCCGGGCAACGCCGGGTACCTTTGCTAGTGGTGAATAACGATAAGTTCTGTTAGCCATTCCTGTATTATTCACTGTAACCAATCAAGGGAAAACTCTTTTCTGCTGATTGATTCCCATTATGTATAACTGCCTGCGTACTCTCATCTAGCTGTCTCATACTAAATGATGATTGCATAGCAACCGAAATGTGCATCTAAGGTTCATTAAATTATTTTGTGAAAAACTAGATCGACCGCTCTCTCTTAATAATATACGAGGGTGAATCAAAAAGTAAGTTACACTCTGAAACAGTTAAAACAGATGTAAGTTAAAATCCCATACACACATTCTGAGGAAACGTGTACCATTTATTTCACTTTTTCTACGTAATCACCCAACAATTGTAAACACTTGTCTGAACGTGAAAAGACTTTTCCATGCCGCTGCGGTAAAAATCCGCTCCAGCGTTTCTCAACCATGTCAGCACTGCGTCATCAGTACGGAATTGTTTTCCTCCCAGGTCACATTTCATTGTCCAGAATCATCTCATTAACGCGGGCAATGTGCGGGGAGTGTGGGACGTGGATGGTCTTCTTGCGGTATTCATCCGTCAAATCTGAGCGCCCATTTTCGAACTGCTGGAACCACTTCACAATTGCAGGACGAGAAATCACATTTCCTTATGGATTTCAGTGCAATGTAAGCCTTTCATCCACAAAAAACGGATTGTTCCGCAAATCTCCAACTTGGAGTGTACAACCAGTTGCTGCGCCATGGCAACAATACTCTTGCGTATGCAGTAAACGCGTGAACACGTGGGGTCATGCCACGTTGCAATTATACAAGGGGACATTACGACCTCGGAATTTTAGTTTAATACGAGACTTCGTGTAGTTGTAGTGTACCTTTAGGGTGTTAAATATTAAGGCGCACTATTCAGCCAATTTTGAAAAAAGACGGTTTAAAGTTTCGACCACCATACATAAAGGAAAGTTTTCCTCCTTGATTGTAAGTGATCTGATAGCTCAGACGGCAGCGTGGTTGCTGCTCACAAGTCAAAGTGTGATGTGGCGGGTTCGAATTCCAGTTGTAACAATTTTTTTTTTTTTTTACCCAAGTAATTATTCAATATATTATATTTACAAATTTATTTGTGACAACCAACTTTTTCACAAAATTTTCCTTTTTTCAAAATTATTATGCTTTTTTAAGGTATCGATACTGTATCAGTGTAACTTGCAGTATCGAAAGTATCGAGTATTTCTACGAATATCGGATGGCAGTATCGAGTATTTTTTGAATATTGTTGTTAAACTTGTCTTCATCGAAATAACTAATCTATTTATAACTCGGAGTTCACTCACGAGAGTGATGAAATGAATGAGAAAGATGAAGGATAAGTGGATGAGGAAAGTTTCGGTAACGTTTATAATCGACAAACGGTGATAGTTGCGGTTTTCACGTGAACTGACGAACGGATTCATTTTCCAGTTCGGTAAACTGGCACAGGAGAAAAAACAAATAGAAAACTAGGGGGGAAATGGCATTATTAAAATAATAATACATAAAAAAATAAATTTCAATTCCGAAATAAAAACAATAGTGAAAAGTAGTTTCAAAAAGAAAGGTAAAGAAATAACTCAAAAATTTGTTTGTTAAGTAGCGAAAGAAGAGCGCTATTTAATATGTCAGTCTGTTCCTTTAAAACGTATTTTCTACATTTTTTGACATAGATGGTTAAAATTTGGAATGTAGTTTAGGCCTAAAATGGGCATGTGCTACTTCACTATTTAGTTTATCGTATTTTCGGTTGAGTCAGTGGGGTCGAAGTTACAGGGGTGAAATTTTTAAAGGTCGATATGGTATAAACTTAATTAAAGGGGTGAATTTGGTATGCAGATTCTCTGGGATATATCTGCATTAAAGAATGACTTAAGAATGGATAATGAGGTATTTTACTTTATGCCACAACTCATACTTTTAGATTATTAATAGTCGCATTCACATCCTTTCACTTAAGGGAAGGTGACTTTGTCTTTGCTTTTGAAAAGCAAAGAAAATAGATTTCCATTATGAATGAAACCGGAAGTGAAGAGATCACTTTTGCTGCTTTAGTTACTTTTGCATCTCAAACTGCGTCAGCCATAAATAGCATGATGAACATACTGAAATTGTTTGAAAAATAATAAACAACTTATTGATTGTGAAAAATGTTTTTTATTGTTCTCCATGATTTTATTATAACTAAAAATTTTTACAGCGTTAAATACGTTACGGTGGGCAGTCATCGAAACGAACGAAGCGGCGATTCAATATGTCTACCATTAAACCGGAAGTTAGTAGCTGTAAAGCCAGAAAAGTAAGAAAAGCAGAGGGGAAAGTGGGTACTGACTCGCTTTCAGAAAAGTGACTTTTGAGCCTTCGCTTTCCTGATAATGACGTCACTGAAAGTGATTTAAGCAAGATAAGTGAGAAAAGTTAAGAGGTTGTGAATGCGACTAATGAAAAATAGGAAAGAAATCTACATTACTATGAAGTTTGGACCAAATTCTTCCAGTGGGATCGGAAAAGTGGGGGTACCGTTTGCCTGGTCTTTAGAACTAATAACGTTTTCAAAAGGCAACATATTGCATGTGATGTATCATTCGATCGAAAGAAATGCAAAACAAAAGAAGGTAGAGTTCATTTCCATTTTCTAAATACTACATTTGAAAAAATCAGTCTTTGATTTTAAAAAATGGGGGTTAAAAAGTTATGACAAAAGGGATAAAAAATAAACGAACTCCTCTACTTTCCTATATCCTCCAAGGAGGAAATCATTTCTTGTTAATTATTTCAAGAATCAGGAGAATGAATCGAAATCAAACAACTCCATTAAATATTTTATCAAAAACCAATTAATCTTTATTAAATAAAATAATTTATCAAAATCCGCTAATAAAAATTCAATAAATTTTTTCATCAAAAGTACAAGATGTTATAATTTATATAACTTATAATAAATTCTTTATCATACGTTATAAAAATGTAGTAAATTAAAATATTAAAACTCGTGCCATCTTGAGTGATTATTTTTATATAATGAAATAGGAAAAGTTTTAAAGGAAACACAATTTCGGATTGTTAAATTCAGTCCATTTTCTTAGCTTAAAATATCCGAATCGGTAGAGTTGACATTAGTGTTATCCTGAACTTTATATACGGTAATTGTTAAATTTGATAGTATAACTACCGACTTAGTCTGAATTAAAGTAAGGAATGAGAGTATGTGTTTTGTCTTTAATTCATTCCAAATTCTCGAAAATTGCAGTAAATATAAGTCACTTGAATTTTATTTAATTTACGGTACTGTTTGTTTACTTTACTAAAATAGCTTTGGCTTTGCAGATTGGTTAGGTTAAGAACTCATAATACTCATGAGTACATTTTTTACAAATACTCGATAGTTCCAGTATCGAGTAATCGAAGAGTATCGCACATCACTAGATTGTATTTTACATGAAACTCCAGCGCCACCTTTTGGTCAAAAATGTACCTATATAAAAAAAATATTTTTCATTATAAACAAAAATCTCCCGTGTTTCTGAGCATTTCTGTGCAAACGGCATCGTTTTATTGTAAATAGTTTAATAATTATAAGGTTTTAAAATGTCTACTGACTTTTGGATCACCCGGTACATCCACCAAATTTTTCCTTCCATGCGTTTAAGATATTGGACTTGACCCTTTATTGGGCCGCTTCTTGACTTGCCTTCCGGACTAGAGCCGTGTTTGTATTTTCCTATATAATAATGTTTATACATTTCTTTTATGTTCGTGTAATGTGTTATAATGCGCGTTGTCGTTCCTTTCTTTGCAGGAGTTCATTCAATACGCGTCGGAAAAATTATACGATGTTACTAAAAACACTTTTTATTTTAAATCCGTATTAATCCTCGTTCCACCGAAATGGAAAGGAGATGAAAATAGCACTGTCCAGCTTTACGGGGAAGCGGATATCCGGGTGGACCAACCGAACTCTCGCCACGGTATTGCACCTTTCGTCCAGCAGCCAAGAAGTTGCGGAGAAGCTGGCGACTTCGTCCAACTTACTCCCCAGTTCATCCTCGACGCACGACTCGTCATTCAGTCTGCAGGTAATCACAGAAAGATTACCATCCCTCTAGAATCCTATATAAAGGTGAATATTTGAATTCTATTTTTGCATTTTTCTTTTTCTTTTCAGTTACGAGTTTCGTAAGAGAGTGGTCTCGGCTACGGTTCGGAATATTTGAAGAAAACGGAGTGGAGGACAGTGAAGGAGTATTCCCGCACACTTATCGCGCAGCCAACGGATTAAAGAAAATGACTTCGTGCATTAACCCTTATCCATGGAATTACGTGTAATTTTTTTTAATTATTTTTGTAAAAAACTAAAGAATTGAAAGAATGATAATGTCTGCATTTCTCTCATTGCAGTCCAGAGGATTGTGAAGAACCTTCGTGTGGCTTTCCCGTGAATACACACCTTAGTCACTATTCTTCTGTAATGGATTATAATGTTCCTAAGGTAAACATCCTCATTTACAGAGCACTCCATTAAGAATATAAACTGTTCGCTGTAGAAAATACTTATACGCTATATACCTTTAGACATTTGGATAAGGAAATGATTGAAAATGCGAAGCAATCACGTGAGATACAAGCAAAATAATAATAATAATAATAATAATAATAATAATAATAATAATAATAATAATAATAATAATCCTAGCCATTATATTTAGTAACGCAAGATACTAAGAACGCATCCAGTAAACGCAAGCTAAAAAATAACTTAGTCAAACAGTATTTGGTCTGGGAAGTACGTTTAAAACGTGAGGAGGCCCCTGCAAAGTTATCGAGAACCCGATTTTTACAAGCGATTTCATCCGAGATCTACGTACGACTGATTGATCCTGAAAACTGAACGGCTTCAACAACTGTCTGTTGTATTTGCATGACTGCACAGGGGCGTGCGGTAGATTTCAGTATGATGGAAGTCTACAAATGCCGCCCCTTTAGGCGTATGCCGCCCCCCTTACGGTGATGCCTAATGCAGCCGTCCCCCTTACGGTGACGCCTAATGCAGCCGCCTCTCTGCATCATAGCACGGCACAGCCTTGTGGCTGCAGGAGCGTAGTGTCAGTTGTCAGGCAAGTCATCAGAAAGCGTCACCCATCCTCACTAGCCCCGAAATCGACAGTAGAATAGACTGGAATCTATGGGAGTTTCTAACATACTAACGACCATTAATCTTTGACTCACTGAGAGAGATTCACTTGGCGAAGACTGTTTTTATATGCATATTGAGCAAATAGAAATACGATACCACTCTGCTTAAGTGCTGCACACTCGTTTTTTCGCCAAAAATTCTGGGCATTTTCAATGCGCGACTGCACAGTGCTATCGGTGGTTAAATATCTGCATGATCTCCAAGATACTACCTTGACTGGCATGATCTCCAAGCCTCTCTCCATTTTACTGTAATTTATATCCTAGGAATGCCGGTGAATGCAGATCGATGCCGCATAAATAGCTATTCTTCGAAAAAAATTGGGAACTGTTCCAGTCGTTATGTACTTCTCAGACAGTCTGCTTGACACCTCACTTCGTCGCGAATAAAGAAAAATTTCGTTTATTTTGGAGCGCTTCTTCCCGGCTGCTTTTTTATCTCATGTCATCAGATATGTACCTTGAATTATATTTAAAATATGAAACAACAAGACCATAAAAACGAATTGTATTCTTTTGGCATTTCTAAGGCTGAAAAGTTTTGTACGGACGTTACCCACCTGGCGGAGGCACCAACTCCCCACAACGCCATGTGTAAGGAGAAGAATACTTGGGATATCATTACCGCGAGCCGCGACTACAAGGCCATAGATTTCAAACCAGAGGGGAGACGCAATAGCATACCGCAGTAAGAGTTTATGCAAAACCTCTATTCCCGCCTCAAATATGAGTTCCTAATTCATTTTCTTTCTTTTTCTTAAGGCCAACTGCAATTAGTGTCGCCCGTCTTACTATTCCGAACTTTATCTTGGTGTTGGACAATAGCTTTTGTGTCGATACAACTAGCCAGGTAAGTTATTAATAGCTTTACGTGCAGTCGAGTCACATTAACCAGAATAACCGTATCTGGAGAAGAAGAGTCAGTATGTTGATGAAAGATGTCAGTGGTATCTGGAATCATATAGCTTGCAGTCCGTCTAACAGCTGCTGAATGGTGCTGGTGGAGCGAACATGGCGGTCGAGGTGATCCCAAAGGTGCTCGATTGGAATAGATGTGGGAAGGGGGGAGGACAGGGAAATACTTGTCATGCTCTTCCAACTATTTCTAAACAATTCTTGCTAATCCTTTTTTATTGGCTACAAGATGCTGACGGCAAAATAGGAGATGATCATAATAATGTGGCTCGACTGTTATGTTCTTAATTAGAAAATAATAAAAAATATATGGCAAATATTTTTTTAATTAATAGACAAACAAATGGTTGCCTTTGATTACAATTAACTTTTTACCGATATCGGGGAGTGGTTCACTGTATAGAATGATTATAAAGTCCCAATGCATCCTTGTGATATAATAACGTCTTCTTTGCAGGTAATATACAAGAAAGCTAATAATACAAGGTTAATGTGTGATTGGGGATAACGAGTTAAAGGACCTACGTATCCTTCATTTACGCATATTTACTGAAAACATACCTCGATTGTTGAAACAATTTTTGAAACCATAGTTGGTTTCCGTTGGAATTATGGATACTGTTGGGTTCCAACAGAATTGGGCGCTATCCCATTTTGCCAAAGTTATTCATGATTTTCTGAATCACATTTTCCCAGTAGATGGATTGGTCATGACTAACCAAAATTTGGACCCCTGATCACCAGAATTTAGTCTTTTTTGTCTGGACATTTATCAAGTATAAGATTTTCCAAATAAAATCCACAGCATTAAACAACTGAAACAACGCGTTACATTAACTGAAATTACATCAGCTATAATGAAGATAATATGTTTCCGGCTGTGAAGGACCGCTGGGAGCTACCCGTATGCCTCGATATGTAATGCGGTCTCATATAATAATAATATGCCTTGATACGCAAATATCTTATTGTGTAATTTTCCACCTGAATATTGCAATGTGAGTGGAGACTTTATAACTATCTGATAGTTCTTATTCACTTATCAGACTCACTCATCACCGAGTGATATATAAAAATATAAAAATGCAACTGTTTCTTTTTTTCATTTTCTAGGCTAGTGAAACTGTCATAACCTCCATATTCTACTTCATGCATAACATACTTCCTGACGACTCAAAATTAGGAATAATTTTTTCCGACAGTCGGGTTCTTGTGAAATTATCTTCAACAGCCAACATCGATGACGTGGCAGCTCAATTCCGTTCCGAGTGTCTCAATCAAAACGTAGAAAAGTTGGATTTCTCTGAAGCTTTAGATAACGCCGTTAAAGTAAATTTCTTTACTATTCGAATCTCAAATTTACTAACTATTTTTTTCTAATCAATTCGCGGAGCAGGTAGTACAGAGATCAGAAATTCGAATCTCTGCCACAACCTTTCTTTGGGCTCAGACCTAAATACTGCTAAGCTAGTTCATCATTGACATTAACTTGGTTTGAAAACTAAAATAATTTTGATTTTAGTGTCCATATAATGTGTTACTGTGACGCACAGAGGGTAAATGGCGCCGGGCCATGGTATTCATTTTTACTCTCCATCTTCTCATATTTTGTCTTCGCGGTTCCTCTTCCCCTGCAAGGAATCAAGGCAGGCGACTAGGGCCTCATGACTTTCTCCCTGCTTCCCCTCGCTACACCTCTTATGTGTTAAGCACCCGTGATTAAAACAAGAATACCACTTGAAAATATCATAGAAACGAAATCAAAACTAAATCGCGACTCGATACGAAATAGCGAATGGGCCCTATATATTGGGAATCCTCTGCATTTCTGTCTGGTGAAGCATTTAAATGTAAACAGTTTGAGTAGCATTAACTCTGCATTAATTTCGTGGCTGGGGGGGGGGGGGGACGAACTCGTTCAGAACTGGACTTCGGTGATTGGAGAAGACGGTCAGCATGATATTGTTGCACTTGGCTGCGTGCATAAGTACAGTCACATTATGATGACCCTCTTCCCAAGCGAATGGATCCTTTGACTTTCACATAAATTCACTCCGATATGTCCTGCATGGAAGAAATGCCTTTAAGGAAGACCCGTGTAATTTGAACCCCCAAGGGAAAAGGGCTGTAACTTCTATTCAAACTGACGTAGCTCCAAATTTCAAACGTAGGTATATAGTGGATATTTCGGGCTATCTTTTGGTGCACTATTTTTATGGAATACTTTAATGATATGGGTTTCATATGAAATTTAAAATTTTTTGTATTTAATCCGAATTACACAACCAGATGGTCCAATTACAACAATAGGCCGACTAATAGCAGAAACTTTTTTTTAACTTAGGTGTTTATTAGTGCACTGTGAAAAATACAAATGATCAGCAACCGTGTCGAACATATTAGATGGAATGAGCTTATATCTTAATTAAATAACGTGTGGGTTAAGCTTATATAAAGTCAAAAATCTAAAGTTAAAAAGTTGGATATGTCAAAAAAACGTCATAAGGTCCAAAAGTGGTGTAATTTGACCCTGGTAAATCGACCCTGATCTAATTTACACAAAGTACATAAGGTTCAAATTATATAATACGGCAACAATTCTAAAATCAAAAATGGCGACCAACCTTCAAAACCTTTCCAACTAAAACCATGCCTATTAACAAGTACATAGACCCCTTTTCTTTAACCCATCCCTGATACATACCGGCACTGACACTTATAGTTACAAACACGTTTACTATCTTAACTCAAAGTAACATGAGACAAATCTTATCTCTACCAAAAGAGAAAATTTAATATATTTTCACCAATAACTCAAGCAATACAACCCGTGTTTTTCATACGCTTCTAGGTAATACCCTGTTCACACTATAAATTTTGATCATGATTAATTCGCTGATCATGATAAGAAATGTAATATGAACGGAACGTAATTAAGTGAAAACTGATCATCATGTTCGGAACATGTGTAATTTCACAACCTGATCAAGTCCTTACACACGTTCAAAGCCGATCAACTCCCAGAATCCAATGCGGTCGCTAAGGTTTTCCTAATGGCGGAAAAACGCCGCTTCGCTATATGTTTAATAGTTATACGAACTAATTGCACCGTCATGCCATGAATAATTAACATAGAAGGAACTCTATTTGTTCAAGAACACCGGTTATGAACCGAAACAAGAAAGAAACCAAATTATTTTTATAATCGGAGAAGATTTGGTTGGCAGTAAAGTGCCTATCGCTAAAAACTTCACCATTGCCATCTAGCGGCAAAAATTTTAACCCTGATCATGATTAAGATTAAGCAGTGTAACATAGGATTTGTCGATAAAGCTTGAACATGATTCATCTTGAACGTGTGTACAATGATCATGATCAAGAATTGTAGTGTGAACAAGGTATAAGGGCTAGATCATTTTTCAATCAGGAGAGTGGCGCCATCTAACTTGCAATTGTGCAAGATAAGGCTGGTTCGATTTAAACGACGCACAGTGAGTGGTCCAACATCGCGAAAAGCTGGCCAAAAGTCAAAAAATCAATTTCGAAATTTCTAAAATATTATTAGTGTTTCGGAAAGAGAACTAAATTTCTCATCGAATTTGCCAATCTCAGATTTATATTTTTTATACTTCAGTTTCCAATTCAGTTCAAAGTTGACCTTCGTACGAAACAGTCGTGGCAATTCAAAGTAACGGAGATTTTACTAGTCTGGCTTTGTGGGTATATTTTAAAAACGAAGCTTGCAAATCAAATTTTGTACAGTGGATTTTACGAGGGTTGGGGCAAAAGTCATGGCAACTTTTTTTTTTCTTGAAGATACCAGTCCGGTTGGAAAATGTGACATATACAGACGAAAGGACAAGGTGTTAACTACATGTGTGGACAATGAATAGCACTGAAATATCGTAACACACTAATTTATTACGGTAGTATACAGGGCAATATGGCCTTCACGGTGCAAAAGAATGACAACATAGTACACATAAAGTTGACATGACAATCCTGGGCCTAAAGACCCTCAAAGTAGTCCCCTGCTACTGTCACCACACGCTGCCAAAGATGTGGGAGGCGCTGAATACCATCAGCCTCAGCATTTGCCGCACCATGTGTGAATCGGGTCACCTCTCTAACTCCAGTAGCGTCCATCGTCTGTCTTCATCCATGAGCCCGATGACGGCACGTGCCACGTCGTCCCGAACGTTGCTCATCACTGGTTGACACACGTCCTTGCTGAAACTTTCATACCCACCGTGCTACTGTACGGTATGGTAGGGCATTATTCCCAAGGGCTTCCACTAATTCACTGTGACATTCCATCGCATTTCTCCCTCGGAGAACGGCTATTTTGATGTAAGCGCGCTGCTCAACACGGGTTACTTCCATCTCGCACGACATTCACCAACTGACTGATTTCACAACCCTCGCTGCGCTACTACCAGATATCACAGAGCCATCTTTTGTTCTGCATACACACTATGCCTGCAGAACTTCCACACGACACATATACGTTTGTGATCCGTTCACATATGTACAAGAAAAAAAAGTTGCCATGACTTATGCCCCAACCCTCGTATTCCTGAAAGTATGTACAATAGAAAAATACACTAACAATATTTTATTTTAAAAGTTACGTATATAGTTTTTTTTTAGTTAAATTTAAGCTTTTAAGATATGATATATTTCGAAAGAATTAAATTTTCAAGTAGCCAAATAGTTATGCATTCCAGCTCATTCCGAGTTCTAATTAATACCATATCTTAGATTGCACTTTCCTCTTTCGAATTGTTAACACTTTTGCTGCCTTTAACTGCCTTTTTGGCTTTGCGATACATTTTTGTAGCGCTCCGCACTATTTATTTCAGCATCGATTCAGCACTGGATTTGCCAATAGGCCGGTTAGACCGCGGCCTATGGCGGGAGGTTTCATTAGTTTGACTATTCTATTCAATCCTACTTATCTACTTAAATACATATTACTTATGGCCTAAATAATCTTAGTTTACATTACATTACTTACAAGTGATCACGAAAGCAGAGGCGGCAGAAAGTCAGTGGAAAAGTATAAATCCAGCGCTGCATCGATCGCTTGTGAAGCACTTAAACAGATCGAACTGTCGTATACGGACAGTTCTGTCCAAAAATCTCTTACTATAAATAGGGACATATCAATGTTATATAATATTTCACGGTTTGTTTATTTGTATGTTTATCTGTTTGTATGTCCTTAATAATCTCCTAAACAGTAAAAGTATTATTCTCAAGCACCCGAGGGCATGATTCTCGGTTAGTGCATCTCAGACGCTCGTGCCAAGTGTGTTTATAATAAATAATTAACGATTCTGGATCGGACTGTATGTCGGCTCACACATCAACGTACAGAGAAAAGGCGTATCAATACGCTTGAAAAGATCATTTAAGTAAACATAACAATTTTAACCATAAACAAAGGGTTTTATCAAGGGAAAGAAGGCACTCTTTCAATATCATTCGCTTGAGCAAAGACATAAGCAAGACTCGCTATTAGACTTTGCTTCGTTGTCAGGATTAATTTATATTCAATAGCTCCTGTACAAAACAGTAAACGGCAATAAAAATTAACAGAGATTTTACTAGTCTGGTTTTTGTGAGTGTATTTTGATATCTTATCTTGTACAGAGGGTAGATTATCGCAGAACGATAATCTGCGGCACTTACTCCTTCGAGGGAGTTTTGCGCCATCCCAGTAACTAACGACTGCTACGAGATGACAGTAGCAGCCGGGACCGACGGCTTAACGTGCCCTCCGAAGCACGAGGGGTTCATGATGGAAGAGCTGCTGGCGTACGAACAAACCAGTGGCTTTCACCAGTTGCTGGACAACCAGCACTGGTCACTCAGCAAATGGGTCATATTAAAATCCTCCAACAGCTGTGCCCCAAATAGCCGTCCCACCCAGCAGTGGTCCTCAACCTACTGGCTGGGTGACAGCCAGTGGCTGGCCGCGCCTGAAGTTGCTTAATTCTATCGATCAGTGAAGTGAGCCAACCGACAAAACAACCAGGCCACGGCCACCCCCGAGTGTATTTTGATAACAAATTTTGCAAATTAAATTTCTCCAAATGGATTCTATTCCTGGAGGTAAGGCCAATAGAAAAACATACTAACAATGTTTTTTGTAGGATCAGATAGAAACGTTAAATATATTATAAATTTATAATATGTGTGTTTATATATTTGAAATCGTTATTTGTAGGATCAGATAGAAACGTAATAACCTGTAGTAAAAGATAACTTTTTATGATAATGCGGGACCATTTAAAAAAGGGCTTATCTAAACAAATAGAAATTTTGGAAGCTGTATGGACAGAAAAAATGAACCGCAGTATCTTCATATATGAAGATGGAAAGCCTATCCTTTATAAATTTTTCCACACGAATTCATTATTACCAGAAGCCATTGAATTATTAGAATCTCCAACAATTCATACTCGATGAGATATATAGCGATTGCGATAGTGAATCTAAAGGAACGGACATTGATTTTGATATTCATTAAGAGTCTGATATTGATTTCGATTTTTGCCTATAAAATAAAGATGTTTTTTTAAATGTACGAAATATATCTAATGTTTTATCTTTTTCCTTCATAGCGACATGAAAGATCATACCCCTAAAATATCAATTTTTGCCAAATTTAGATATTTTTTTCATTCAAGTTTGCTAATTTGGTTCTGTTATGCTGTTTTCAGTTATATTCGTAATCAGCGACCTCTAAAACCTCAATATATTAACTTGCGTGTAAATCAAATAATTTTTGACATTTTGGCCAGCTTTTCGGGATTTTGGACCACTGTGCGACGGTCCAAATTACACGGGTCTCCCTTAGATATCTTCCACCTTGGTATTGACGGTTTAAACTGAACCTTTAGTCAAAGAAAATTTTGATATTTTATACAAGGTGGGCCAAAAGTCTGTTACAGCCCATACAATATGAAAACGAGTGGGTGGGCCAATAAATCTGTTGCAGGCAACATATAGGAAGTTAGGTAGGAGCTAAACAATGCAGGTGTCAAATTTACAGGTAGAGAAAAATTTCCAATTGTACAGTTGTAGAGCTCAAAACGCTGATTTTAATAAAAAAAAAAAAAAAAAAAAAAAAAAGAGATTTAAAAATAAACGTAAAAATAAACCCACTACAAAAAATGAAATTTCAGTGCTCAAGCTACATTTGTCAATGAATGAATGCTCAACGTGGCTTACCATGCACATAACCTTGTCACTGCCTGTACTTGCTCCTTCACAGCAAGGTTAATCTGTCCCGAACTATATATGTACAACTGTTGCCTGGAAGAGTCTACGGCGATGGATGTATGGCCGATGTGTGAAGGAAGGTCTGTCGTTGATATTCGACTAGCATGCGTGTGGCTGGCTTCCCTCGAGAACTCCAGGATTGTTAGAAACTCTGGGCAGTGCAATGATTCATCTGTCTCGCGCCAACGATGCATCCACGATCAATGTTGCCTTCTTTCCCAGTGGCCGTCGATTACGAAATTGTTTTAGAAAACTTATTATACAGGATGATTCCTTCGGTACTGAATCTAAGAAAATGCAAATATTTCAGCAAGTTATGAAATTTGGTCAAAGGAACATGAGGTATGAGAGAGAATGGAAGGGACATCGACTAATGTCTAGCGCCAGATTGCGCACTGCAGTGCCTACATTTCCCCTGTCGTTGTGTTGTGCAGTAGTGTAGGAGAATGATATACACAAAAGAGGAACGTGTATTCATCGTCCATAATTACTGGATGATAGGCTCCTTTAAACAGCCTTTGAGAGATATAGCGGTAGGAAGCCACCAGAAAAGCTGCGATTAGTGAAAACGACTTACAGCTACTTTCGCAAATAAGACATACGTATATGAATGTTGAAAATCTAATGAATAGTCTTTGAGATATTCGCATTTTCTTGGGTCTAGTGCCAAAAGAATCACCCCGTACATGTTTGGCTGAGTATATTCCACTCTGCGTGAGGATGCCAAGCAGAACTTTCTATGCCCATTATTTCCATTTAGTGCATTTTAAATAAGGGTTAATGCCTTTTATTTTCAAAGGTTAGATTATTGTAATATCCTTTAAAATAGATTTGTACCTTACATTTCTGTTCAAAATTAATGAAATGAAATCATTTTGCAGATGATAGACGACGACAATTACTTACGCCGAACAAGCGTTATTTTGGTAGCCAAAGGATCAAACATAGATACGTCGAAGTTACTGAGCTCTTCGTTTATAAAGAGAATAAATGAAAAAATAATAGATCTCACTGTAATAAACCATCCACCACTGAGTAAGACGGCGCCACAAACTCATCCAATATTCGCTCAAACCCAATGGTACAACATTCCTTACGACGAGAGAGCGTTAAGCTGTGATTTGCGAGCAAAAAATTTCTTCCAACAAGTGCTGACGTCACTTGTGGATATATATAGACCGACGTTTTACTCTAGCAACATACTTGTAAGGGAAAGGAAAAAAATATATAAAATAGAAATCTGATTTTCATATGATTCATCTCTTAAATCTCCCTTTGATTCTATCAATTTTCAGGTACATGAAGCTTTTTATCTGAGAAGAGGAGCGGACATGGTATCCTTAAATATGACGGGAAATTTTGCCATGACAATATCCTATTGTAGTAACACAAGATACAACACAATCCCAACTGTATTCGTTAATAATGAGAAAATGCATAACATCATTTCACGGGAAGATTCGCTAACTTTCAATGTGGATGGCATTTCTGCAGAGGTACCTTATTTGCAGCCCCAGCAACTAATTTGATCAACCCCAGCAACTAATTGCAATCCCTCTCTTGTTTCTTTCCACTTTCACTAAAACAAAAACTCACTTCGCTCAACTTGCAGCAAGTTTTTTGTGAATACTAAATGCACTTTCTAAAATAATACAATGCAGTTTACAGAATTAAAACTTCAACTTGCGAAATAAAAAAAGCAGCTTGTTGATTTTTAAAATCCAATTGAGGCCTAAAGCAAGTTACGGATGGTGTCCGGATAGTAGTAGCCGTTTTATAATTAAAAAATAACCAGAAAATATTTTTGGAAAAACATTTGTTTATTAAACCTATGTTTGTATTTAACAATAACATATTTTATAATACTTCTAGTCACTATCTAAATTTAAACACTTGTCATATCGTGTAATGAGCTTTTGTATCCGTGCTTCATATTCTCCGCCGCCAGGTCATTGAGAAAAGTAGTGCCTTCTTCTTTCGTGAGAAATTGCCCCCCCCCTCCCCTCCCCTCCCCAAAAAAAGTCTTTAATTTCGTTAAAAAGAAGCAGATCTGGGCTGTGTAATCAAAAATTTCATACATTAAACTGTTTTTTTGTTTATTTATTGGAATGCAATGCATCCAGAGCCTATATGACCAGAGTCCAACGAATTGGATCCCTGGATGAACATGGATTGACGACTGCTGTATGATGGTCGCAGCATCCGGGGGGGGGGGGGGGGAGTGAAGATCGCGTGTCACTGATGGTCGCCCATCCAGTAACTAGCCGTGCCTGTTGTCGCTTAACTTCACAGAAATGGTGTATTCAGTGAAAGCCCACCAAGCCACGGTCTCCCCCATCTTTCTTGTGTTGAAGACGTTGTCGTGTTCTCTGATGAACATGAAGTCTGGCGTTGTCGTGGAGGAACACGACTCCATTAGGCAGGTGATTCATCCATAACACGGCTCCGTAAACCTCTTTGATTTGACACGGTCGCACATTTCTTAAATTTAAAAACCGAATCATAGATCTCACTTCATAGGTGCGGCGTTTTCAACCTTTTTTTAACATTTCGGACATTCACTGAGACAAGAAAAACATTAATAACGCAAAAAAGCTCCCACACAGCGAGCAGGTAGACAACGAGATCGTGTAGACTCGTTCAAACAGTTCTCCCATAAACAGCACCCATTCCGCGGCGAATTTTGTTTCCCGACTGCTTTTCAGCCGTTAAAAACCGAAAGACTGCTCGTTGTTGTTGCTTGGACGCTTCCATCTTACGCATCTTGAGCGTCCACAGCTGCCCAATTCAACAACAATGGCGCTGCTGCGAATTTTTGCGCGCGCCCCATCACTCTTGATTAGGACTACCAACTTACAATCCGGCTCTCGATGAGATGTTCCTGTTTTTTGCTACAAGCTTCCGATCGTTTTCACTCATTTGACTGACCCTCGTACTTCGAAATGATAGCTGGCATTAATATTTCATATTTAGTACATAGAATGTTACACGTTTAAATGCATAGAACGACTTCTCTTTTAATAAACTGTAGATAATTCAGGGTGAAAACCTGAAAATTGCATAATGAAAACCATTCTCTTCATTTCCATAGTTCAAATTTTTGTGTGTTCTAATAAATTTTAAAAAAATATTATTTTACATTTTAAAAAATACAGGTTCTAAGTTATTTGATAACATTTACGGAATCCTATTGGCCATTTTCTGTTACTGTGTGGTTTTCAGGAGAAGCAAGCGTTAATGTCTTAGAAGCAAAATTAGAAAACGCCAGACAAGCCATTGGGAAGGTAATCAACGTTTCAAGAATAACACTATAACCTGTAGTCGTTGAATATAGCAATAATAAACTATCTCCTCAATATAGATTATTCCTCCGCTACTCAGGATATCTACTTCGCTTCCTTTCTGGAACTTGCAGTCCGAACTGCAAACGGAAGTGACAACTGGTCAATCTGTACTGAGATACACATTACCTTTGTTAAAAGCAGGTGTGTAAATGTTCGGCTTAATTATTAATCCATAGAATTATTTTCAGTTTGATCTCTGATAAAGTACTTTTCAGTTTGATCACCCACAATGAGGATTGTGGGTAATCCGCTCATCGGATTTAGGTGAACTTTTATTTTTGGAATTTGCTGTTGAACAAATGTGCAATTGAAATTTTTTGTGTATCTCTTACGGAGATAGAATTGGATGTGTCCTAATTTGCATATCTGAGATGATGAAAGGTGCTCATCAGATAGAGCACCCTCAAGTTCCTATTTATTCCCTGTATTGAAATTTGTACAGTATAACTACATTATACTGTCCAAGATAGGAAGGTGTCCAACGACATTTGACTCACCCAGTATATTGATTTTAGCGCGTAATTACAGTTATTAACGGCAATCATATCAAGGGTAAACCGGATACAGGACTATCAGAATCCGGCAATGCCACAGAAGATTAGCTTCATACTAACCAACCAAAGGGCAACATCGGTGCTTTAATCCAGCTTCAATGCCGAACTGTGCAACATTCGAGAGCTAATGTCCTACACGTGTAACTCTGTTAACACTGCGCCTTGCCTGATGCCTAGAACTTCTAAACTGGGATCTGTGCAGAGTAGCACCCCACCACATGAATCTGTTTTTCAGCGGCGTTGATAGTTTGAGGATGTGTTCCCATCCTTGCAGGTTGACACTGTTCAAAGGCGATTTAGCTCTTATGATGATTTGGAAGGGCTTTACTTAAGAATATTCGAAAAGCTCCTTAAACGCTACCAAAATTGTTGGCTGATCACTTACACCCTTGAGGTGATGGTCTGTTTTTACAAGATTAAGCGGCTAATAACCAGGCTACTACATTCAAGCATTAAAACTCAAAAGGAACTGTTGTCAGAAATTGCTTGCATAGGAAGAAAAAACCTCGTAACCACAGAAACTTCAGAGGCTACTGCATTCAAACATTAAAATTCATGAAACGCCGGATACGTTTTCAAAAGCTGCGCCTTCATTCTCAAGCATAGATGAGGAAATATACATTGACCTGCATGCTCTCCGTATTTAAATCTATTCAATCTCTGCGGAATACCCATCTAGGCAACAACTTGTAGGGTAGGGTTGTGGACAACGACAACAGAATTCGGCTGCCACTGCCTTCGCGTTATACGGAGTAAAAACTCTAAAGCTTTGTACAACGACTACATTAATTGAATATCGGTGTACTTATAAATGTTTTCTTGGTATTTAAGGTTAAACGCGGCAAATGATACCAGAAATGATTGAAGAGTAAGGCCTCCAATCGTATATAAAAAAGCTTTCCAATAAAATAAAATAAACAATGGTATCAAAATGGAGGAAATTACTTTTCCTTAAACAATATAACCTTATTGTCCAACATAATAGCTATTTCCTGCTACACGTTTTTTCTAAACGCACTATCCACTTTTCCGTTCATTCTGTCCATGAAGAAAGCTTGTGATTTGCTTTTGACCCATTTGAGTAGGACAATTCGCCATCGGGATGAAAACTCTTCAATATCAGAAAAACCAAAAGGTTCGTTGAAGACAGGATCATTATTAATGAACGTTTTACTCAAAGGCATCAAACAGTGAACTGAAACAAGCTCGTGTGCAGTATTGTTTTTCTTCTTCAACTATTAGATTAGGAGACCTTACTTATAAATCAATCCTGGTAATTAACTCGCGTAACAGTATTAAGTGTAAATTCATTTTTTTTTTTGCATTTTTCCGTTTATTTTGAATATTCTTTTTTAAATGTCTCCAGTAAAATTCATTTTTCTTGATTCTTTCGTATAGGGCCTCACGTGAAGTCAAGGGATAACATGTACTCTCGATATTTCACAAATTTCACATCCACGCCGGCGCTATATGATATTACTTTGACCATCAGCGCAAATCAGGGTAATGCACCTTTATCAGTAAAACGACCTACGATTGCATTTAATATTAAAAGAGCTTATACTAATTTTAATACTACAATGCCACTATTATTACTACTACTATTACAAAGCACAGAAAACATCAAGCAATCACTGCTTTCGCGAGTGCAAGATGTTTTCTGCTTCGTTCAGAGAGAGGCAGAGGCTTAATGATATAATCATTCATGAGTTCCAGAAAAGCTTCAGGGACTCTTGCAGAATGAGAAGGCAGCGACGATGAGCTCTGGCTTCCTTGATCCCAATTTCACATCAAAATCAGATTCAGTCGCAGAGAATTCTTTTACTCTAACAGCACACGTCACCATCCTGCATAACTGAAGAGAAATGCACACCTTTAAATCTGAACAGAGGCAGAACGCACAACATTACTACTACAATATGTATTAAGCTTCGATCGTAGCTCGGAAAGGAACTCCATGGTAGACATTTTTCTAACATTAATCAGCCACACGTTAACAGAAAAGCCTTGAAGTTTTGGTTGAGTGAAGGAAATCTCTTTGGAGAAACTGAAACTTTTTTGATCGCCATACAATTTATTAACAAGAAAAACTACAGAAAATATATTATCAAGACTTGACCAATAAGACTTAAAGGAAATGTCATATTACAGAGGAAATCATCCAGCATGTCATATCCAGTTGAGAAATATTCACCAGACAGACAATTTACGCAGACATAACCTAGTAGCCAACATTAACATCTAGCTAAGTTGGATAAGCTTAGGAGACCGTGAACACTCCAGCATATAAACACAGTATATCCTGTATGCACTGTCTTATAGAATACATAAGTTCTATTACGACAGAGCCATAATAACTGACAAAACCAGATATCATACATGTATTCATAGATAAAGAAAGCATAGTGACCTAGCTAAGTGATTTTTCCATTCCCAATATGCGTAATTTACAAAAGATCTTTACAGATAGAATCATAAGCATACAGATCTTATACACGAAATAAAATGCCCTGGACGAGCCAACAGAGTACCATTGTTCCTATCGTTCACTCTGCCATTGGGATTATTCCACATTCACTACACAAAAGTCCTGGCAGCAATGAATAAACTCATACACATATAAAAACCATATAGAACCCTACAGTCTTAAACACTTGTCACATAAGGAAATTCCTACACCAGACATTAATACTTCCAGCAACATGTAATTTTTTCCCATCCCTGCATTAGAGCCCCTTCGGTTTGGCAGCTCTTGAGCCCACCTCTGATACTTTGCCTCCGGACTTGAACCCAGTTTGTTTTTTTCAAAACAACAATAACAATAATATGGAATGGTTTTTAAAGTTTTGACTGTCAATTGCAGGAGAGTTTTCTTTCAATCTCCGCTGGATTGGGTCTTTTTATACGACGCTAACAGACAAGGATATCAGTGGCTTCCAACCCAATCGCATCACCGATCTGCGTAGCGGCAGAAACCGATTCCAAGGAAAGAACATCACTCTCAGCTGGACCGCACCTGGGGAACATTTTGATAATGGAATAGGTAGGCCTTGTTTTTTTTTTTGTTTTTTTTTTACTTCACACTTATTTTCATACGTCACTAAAATGTGTGTACGTTACATTAGTATAGCAATTTAAGATGAAAAATCCAGTTCCAATTAAATATTCCCATCACGACTGTGTCAAATGAATTTTTCGCTCAGTGTATGGGTCCTTGCAATAAAGAAACCCACTTTTTAGTTACATCATTTCAATTTTCCTTTAAATCTTTATTCTAATGGCCTTATTCTTTCTCGTCTTCAGTTCTAATTTATATGTACCAGTGCACTAAAGATAGGAGACAGTTGGAGAATCGTGCTAGATATCGACCACTGAATGCTTCACCACAAGTACCTGGAACATTGGAGACCTACACCATTGCCATTGACGAATACGATACAACTTACGCCTGCGCTCTGAAATCCGTAGCAAGCAATGTATTCAGCGAACGCTCCAACATAGTGAACGTCTATGTGAAAAAACCACCACAGTCAACCACTGACGAGATTGCTACCTCGTCCAGTAACATTAGTCCCTCCACTGATGCTATTAGAACTACATATAATGGTGATAATGACGGTCATGGGACACAAGATCAAATAAATGATGGTGAGTTGGCTCAATTACAATTCATAATTGGAAAATGGTCTTTGGAGGATTTTTCACGCAACTACCTCCGATATTAAATAATAAATAGTGAAATATAGTAAAGAAAATTCCACGGCCTGGACTTGAACCAGTATACCCGGAGGTCTCTGGTTCGAGTCCAGGCCGTGGAATTTTCTTTACTATTTTTCACTATTTATCAATTACAATTGCTGGAGTTTTTGGTGTTTTATCTCAAGAAAGATAAAACGTTTAAGTAAATCTTTTACATTTCCAACACTTGTATATCGGGTCCTAGAAGACATACTGTAATATTCATACAGAAAAAAAATGGAAATAAAAAGAAAAAAAAAATCCGCGGCTTGCATTCGATCTCCCTCAGTGCTCGACTCGGTTCCTGGTTAGAATCCAGGCCGCGGATTTTTACCTTTCTACAGGGTGAGTCAAAAGTCCCCGGACTCTAAGTTTAAAAAATGTTTGCTGCAAAACCATAAAAGATAGAGTATTGATTGCTTCTTGTGGTTGTTGTATGTGACCTTGGGAACGCGATCCACAACATAAAATTACCACGTGACACGATACTGCGCGCGAGAAGTGGCGTTATGCCAGTCATGGTTCTAACGCAGGAATAGATAGTCGCTTTGTTAGAAGTTTATTTTGCGGAAAAATCGTACCAACGTTGCATACAGAGCTTTCAAAGAAAGGTGTTACGTATAAAAACGATAATGTGAGAGTATGCAGTGGAAGGTAGAAATACATAACAGAGACGTGAAGTAAATGAAATTGAAATGTTTATTTCAACAATATCAATCAAAGTAAATGGATGTATTATTCTACGATAAAGCTTAATACTAAAACCAGAAATTAAAGTTTTAGAAAAGCTAGTAGCAGGAAATGTAAATCACACAATTTCTGAATTACAGCTACTTAGTCCTACCAGAAATAAATAATAGCAAAAACTTCTTGCAAAACAAAATGACTTTACAACCGTGTACAAATATTCCATTCATACACTAACCAGACAAGGGTATCCCTAGGCATATCCTGATTATTTTTATAATTGCAATACGTAACACCTTACAACTAATTTTTCTCAAAATGTATTATCTATATATATAAAGAAGGATGTTTGTGGGTCTGTTTGTCTGTACGTTTTTTATACAAATCTACAGTTTTATTCCGATCTTGATAAAATTTCGCATAGATGACCTTCAAAGCATGAGGAAGTCACTGTCTACCTCAGATTTCGGAAAAATAATAAATATCGATAAAAAATCGATATTCATGGTTATGGCAAGGCATATTAATGAGAAATATCTCATGACCAACAATGCAAGGCAAAGTTTGTACAACAATAGGTATCAACAATGGTATCAACACGCAATTCACAAACGCTCTGCATGAACCAACAATCAATATCTCATGACTAATAATGAAAGGAAAAGTTTGTGCAAGTAATTATCCCGGGCAACGCCGGGTACCTCTTCTAGTTCCATATAATATTCTTCAATCTAAAATTGCAATATTAATGACAACAATAGATGAGTACAATACAAGGATTTATAAACGCAACTTCCGGCGTGTAAACGTAAAGTCAGTCCGCTAGTTCATGACACAAAAAGTCATTAAGAAATGTACATCAAAAATGTAAAATGTCCTTATTAGCAAACAACTCTTTGCACACTAAAAATGTTCCGAACACTACAATAATGCGTAAGGTAAAGTCTTAGCGAAAGGGGACCACCTAAAGGTCAAAACAATTTTAAGCGCACTTATAAACGACAGGAGAGACTATACGTGTAGCCGTATAATCTAAAGAACAATTTCATACAAAAATTCAGTCCACAAAAATAGAGTTTTTCAGTAATGACACACACAAGGTTTCAGTCCAAAAATTGAAATACTTAAACATCCGTTCATAAGAACGCTTAGCTCAAAAATCGTAAATTTCAAACACAATATCAAAGGTAAACCAACAACATTCTAAATATGTGTAAATTACATTAATTATAAACATTATCATATCAATAACCACAACAGCTAACGGTATCGCTAATCTAAAACATAATGGAGCACTTTCTTTTTCTTTTCATTCCATTTCCCGACGACACTCAGTCACACTACACAACACAAATGCGTCGCCAAAATATATAGAAAAAGCAAACACTTAAGAGCTCCCTGTTTCCTTTCGGTTTCTTCTAATTCGCCTGACACTAAACACTTTAGATTGAGGGCTCTAATTTGCCAGGCTAAAGAAAACACCAGGAAGACCAGCATTAAATTTACTCTGAACGCTATCCAAATTCCGTAGCATTAAATTTCCTCCTCAAAGTCACCGCTGCTGTCGTCACCAACTTCCGGGAACACAATTACACACAGGCTAAGGTCAAAAACTCTCACCGGTGAGAAGAGTTAGCGTTTGGTCGGTCAGAAATCCCGGTGAGAAAACTGTGACGTCATTTTAACGCGGTCAGAAACGCAAGTTAGTCCTGCTATGCCTAACCGGTTAATCTCACCGTCCTCACCGAGAAAAAAGACGGTTAGCCCAGTGAGAAATTACGTCATCATTTTCTCACCGGTGAGGGTTTTTGACCACAGCCACAGATGGAGAATAATTCCTTTTATGATGAGCGGGCACAAACCTAGTTACCAACGCCTGGATTTCTCGCATACACGAAATCCATATACTGCTCAATGTAAGCCAGTAGGCTGAAGGGCCATAGTCCCCATACGGTCGTGTCCGCCTTTAATTCCGCACGCCGCAACTCCAGGAAACATTCCTTAACTTTATGTAAACTATCACCTACAATAAATTGAGCGCTTACTAGCGTTAATGTCTGTTGTACCGCTATCGTGGATAACAACCGAGTAGGACATTCACAGCTCGCCGCCTCCGTCCCGTTTCCATTTGTCAAAACGAAACCTCCCGCCGCTCGCTTCGTCGTAGCGAGGGTCTCCTTGTCGGTTGCGGCGTCCGGCCCGTTGCCCGCCGTCCGGAAAGCTACGCTATCTCGTACCGGCTGCTTGGCCTCCTTCCTACGTCCTTCATTCGTGAGCAGGCATTTTCTTTGATGTCCTCGCTCGAGGTTCCTGGCCGAGACCTTTTTACTCTATCCGTCCACGATGCTCTCTCTCGTCTCTCTCCCCGTTCCGTCGTCCTATCCTCGTTTACCACGACGAAACTCCCGCTCTCCTCTCTCATTGGTCCGCTTCTGTCGTATCTGCTGATGTCTTAGGTTTCGCCGTCTATCTTCCGGTTTCGTTTGATGGAAGACACGAGACCGGAAGTACTGGACGATGACATCGGAATTCGATGTGTTTTTTGAATTCCGTGACAAAAGGTTTCCTGATGCTCTATACCAGGGAAAACAACTGTGTATGATCTTGATACCGGTTTCACGAGACAGGCAGAGTGCTTGTTAAGCCTAAAAGTGCCCGACGGGCCGAAGTAACGACTACGTTTCAGGAGAAAATTCAAATTTCCTTGCAGCGCTCTCCGTCGAATCGTATTCGGGCGTACTAAAACATCTAAAGCTACGGGCGTACAAAATTCGGGTAGTGCAAGAGGTTCGTTCTTTAGATTCGGAAAAGAACATTGTTTACTGCAATCTGTTTAAGATTTTAAGCGCAAGAGTTTTACGCGCAACAATGTTACTGCATGAAGTTGAACTTCACGCCCATCGTTCACTTGTAGACTTATCATACATACAACTTGTCTAGCGAACCGGTTTACAAGATCATACACAGTTGTTTTCCTTGGTGTAGGACCATCAGTAAACTTCCTTTGAAAGCACTGAATGCAATGTTTGTACGAATTTTCTGCAAAATAAGCTTCTACTAAGGTAACATCACGTTTCGCGCGGGCAAAAGCATCGTATCACGTGGTACTCTTTTGTTGTGGAACGCATTCCTAAGGTCACATGCAACAACCACAAGAAGTAATACTCGAATATCTTTTATGGTTTTGCAGCAAGGGGTCGTCCACAAATTACGTCATCCAACCAAGGGGGGAGGGGGGATCGTGGAATGCTGACGAGAATGACAGGGTGGGGAGGGGGGAATTGGAGGGTTCTGTCCAAAACGGCAGTAATCACTTATCAATTTAAACTAATTTAAATGCATAAATAAATGTAAATTTATAATTGATTTCAGAAAAATTTTGAGACGCAACCACTCCAATTTCACACCCACATTATCTCTAAAGCCTATAGAATCTCTTATTTCATTGTTCGCAACTCCACACGTTTCAATAGCACAGAATTTTCTAGTTTCTTATTCAACTCCCTCGTAAGACCCGGCTTAGAGTATGCTTCGACCATCTGGCCTCCGTACAATGTTACGTTACAGCGGCGGACGCAACCACTCCAATTACATGAATATACGAGACGGTTTTACCACAGTTTTATTTAGATTGCTTTGTTCCATGTTACACAATGAATTAAGAACAGTGATATCCAGGTTCAAATTTGCAACAAACTTGATTTTTATTGTTAATACGCGTTTCGGTTTTAAACCATCTTCAGTTAAAAGTTACAAGATTTAAAATGTGAGCAATTTCTAATCCCATGGTAATTAACATATAATGCTAATTGTGTCCATATGGGCACTCTTCCATCCCCAGTCAATCCTGCGCGAGTGGAGAGTGAATTTCTAACAACTAAGTAAATGGAGACATTTTTGAACAAATATATAAGTGAATGTTATAAACACATAAGTAATAAATAAACTAATGCTCTTAAATAACAAACTGTTAATCAATCAATAATAAGCCATGTTAACAAACCAACAGGCAAGTGATTACATATGTAAATAAGGATGGATTTAATGACATATACAGGATGATTCTGAAAAGGTGTATATAACTGTAAGCAATGACAGAGGTGACAAGAATGAACATTTCATTTTAATACAATGTGGGTCCGAATTTGAACGCTAACTGAGATATGAACAAAAATAAAAATGCCGCCACCAAGATCAACAAGTTCATAACTCAGGTTTCGCAACGCCTAGAATAATGAATTTTGGAGGAGTAATAGTGTATATAAAACAGTGTATACCGTTAAAATTTGATCGTATTCCAAAGAGTATTTTCGGAGTTACGCATTCAAAATGGTAACAGTGCGCACATGCGAGTACTAACCAGCACATGTTATGATGTTGAGTGCGTAACTCGGAAAATACACGTTGAAATTCGATCAAACTTTAACGGTATACAGAGTTTTAGGTACCCTATTATTCCTACAAAATTCATTATTCTAGGCGTTGCAGAACCTGAGTTATGAACTTGTTGATTTTGGTGGCGGCGTCTTTCTTTCTGTTCATATCTCAGTTATCGTTCAAATTCGGACCCACATTGTAGTAAAAGAAAATGTTCATTCTCGTCACCTCTGTCATTGCTTACAGTTATACACAGTTTTTCAGAATCACCTTGTATATAGCCCATATACGAGGGTTGGGGCAAAAGTCATGGCAACTATTTTTTTTCTTGAAGATACCAGTCCGGTTGGAAAATGTGCCATATACAGACGAAAGGACAAGATGTTAACTACATGTGTGGACAATGGATAGCACTGAAATATCGTAACACACTAATTTATTACGGTAGTAAACAGGGCAATATGGCCTTCACGGTGCAAAAGAATGAAAACACAGTACACATACAGTTGACATAACAAACCTGGGCCTAAAGACCCTCAAAGTAGTCCCCTGCTACTGTCACCACACGCTGCCAACGATGTGGGAGGCGCTGAATACCATCAGCCTCAGCATTTGCTGCACCATGTGTGAATCGGGTCACCTGTTGGCGCACAGTATTAGCAATGTCCTCTCGTGTTGCAAACCGCCAACCACGTAGTGGTTCCTTAATCTTGCGAATGAGATCAAAGTCACAGGGCGAAATGTCGGGAGAGTACGGTGGGTGCTCCAATTTTGATGTAAGCGCGCTGCTCAACACGGGTTACTTCCATCTCGCACGACACTCACCAACTGACTGATTTCATAGCCCTCGCTGCGCTACTGCCAGCTATCACAGAGCCATCTGTTGTTCTGCATACACACTATGCCTGCAGAACTTCCACACGACACATATACGTTTGTGATCCGTTCACATATCTGCAAGAAAAAAAATAGTTGCCATGACTTATGCCCCAACCCTCGTATTTAGATAACTGTGCCCACTTTGGGATAAATATAAACGTATACGAATAAAAGCATAAGATGAGAAACAAAACTCTTACCTCTTAACCCAACGCTAAACAATATTCTTAAGAAGTATTAACTGACAATTAAAAGCAGACATCTAACAATTATTCGAACAAACCAGTTTACTTACAGCACTTCCACAGGCAAATCCCATTCATCCCAGTGACCGGTTTCCAAATTTGTTTGTAACACTTGCACTGTCTCATAAAGTTATCTTAACTGTAATTAAAAAATATAGAATACTCCCATATGATGCATATTGTCAAAGTGTGCAGGAAAACTTGCACAAACGAGTTGGCCAAATTTGTGAACTTTATTTCTTTTCTGTCAAGAGCATGAAATTGCACAAAGCAGTTCATGGCAAGACCTCTAATTTGAATGTTCCTAGTACAACACTTTCAGTCGAAGATAATATTACCTGCAAACAAGGAGGGATAGACTTGCACTCATCTATCAGGTATGTAAATATGAAACCAGAATTTTGAATCAGGTATGTAAATATGAATCTATCATGGAAATTACACGTTTATTGTATGAAAATGATAAAAAGTATTTTATTCGAATAATGCCCATCGCTGGCTATACATTTTTTTCTACCTGTCTGACAATTTGTGGATGCCACGCCAAAAAAACTGTTGCTCTTTTGAGGCATACCAGTCATCGAGCCATTTTTCGTACATTTTTGTAATAAGTGAAGCGCTGCTCAGCAAGTACGTGACCCATCGATGCAAATAAGTAGTAATCGAACGGAGCCAAGTCTGGTGAGTAAGCCGCATGCGAAAGTATTTCCCAACTAAACGGCCGGCCAGGTGGCCGAGAGGACTAGGGCGTAGGCTTTCTAGTACTCGAGTCCGCCTGGTCGTGGGTTCGAATCCCGCCGTGGGCATGGATGTTTGTGTTTGTCCCGGGCTGCGTACTGTTATAACTTGTGTAAAAGGCGCAAAATGACCTTAGTAGTCGACGCCAAGTTTCTAATAAACCAACCAACCAACCCAACTAAACGCCTCAATCGTTTCCTTGACCAATTTTTGCTGTGTGTGATGGTGCATTATCATGAAGCAAACTCACTTTGTGCTAACTTTTTTTTTTTTTTTTGATATTCTGGTCGTTTTTCCCGCAAAGCTTGATTCAAGTCGATCATTTGTTGTCGGTAGCGTTCAGTATTAAATGTTTCGCCAGGTTTTGGGCAGCTCATAATAGAGAACTTTGTGTCTTCCACGTTCTTCGTTTCTCACGTCAAAATCGCCACTTTTGATTTTTTTTTAAACCACTCAAAGCACTGTGATTTACCAAGAGCATGCTCAGCGTAAACTTCGACAAGCATTCGATGCGATTCTGCAGCAGTTTTCTTCAAATGGTAATAGAAAATTAATGCTCCGCAAATCGTAGTTTCCAAGCACAAAATTTGACATATTCAACGCTATTACAAATATGCTGTTGTGTGAAAATTGTATTGTAGTGAGTTGAAAATCTTTGTCAAATGTCAGAGTAAGAAAATGGTGCCAATGACTCGGTTTGACGATAACTACATTGACAGCTAGGGCCACATATAGGCAAATTCCAGTTTCATATTTACAGACCTGGTATTGAAGATGATGATTTTGTTGTGATTTAGCGAATTTGTTATTTCTGACGTGTTCGTTCCTGAACCAATCTCAATAAAATACGTCTGTATTAATTAAAGATTTGGATCTGTGGGCTACCTCACCATGGATTAAAGATAAGTAAATATTTCAATAAATGGAATGTGTTTTTCCCTGTATGGTTGCATTGTTTTTTATTTATTACCTCGATATATCTTGATTAATAGAATTTTTATTATCACTTTTCGTGTCAGGATGACGTATGACCGAAGGGGGAGGGGGGTATAGAAAAAGGATGACGTAATTTGTGGACGACTCCCAATTATTTTTTACACTTTGAGTTCGGGGACTTTTGACTCACCCTGTATTTTCGTCTAAAAACTAAAACCGGGAATAAAATGGGATGATTAAAAATCTTTTTAAATCTTATTTTTTAATATGACGAATAAAATTACATAGAATATTCTTTTGGTCAATTACAGAGCATAGCAGAACCAAAACCACGACTCTGGTAGCATCTCTTATATCAGTCATTGCCTTCGTCCTCATTGCCTTCGTCATTATCGTCATAGTTTACAGAATAAAGAGGGGACGTTTCCCGTGGACACGAATGTCGACGCCTAAGCAGACTGCAAGCAACAACAACGACGGTAACGTCTCAATTCCTTCGATATCCGGGAGATTCCGCAGGCAGCCGAAAAAGCAACATCGGCCGCGAGAGCTCTCCGCCACTCCGCGGTGGCTAGAGGCGACTCCCCAACAGCCGGCGTCGCCACTCTATCCAATGTCTTTCGAGGTCGTGTCCCCGTGGGACTTTTCCCCGCCACGCACACAGGAGACTACTCAGTCGACTGATCCGCAAACACAACAACCACAGACTTCAAATCTCTTTCAGCCCAGTGCACCTGCGTTGGGCATTCTTTAATATACCTGAGATGGATATCTACAAGTCTTTCTTACCTCACTTACATCTTTTTTTCTATAGGGCATTTACAAGAGACTTCAGTGAAGCATTTATTTTATGTCAAATAAAAATACAAACGCTTTTTTTTATTTTTATTTATCGTTTTATTAACAATAAGTTCATTACATTATATTTGATAATATTAAATATTTTTTCAAAAAAATCTCCTAAATTATTAATATCGTGCTGATTTTTAAAACTGATTTACTCCGTTCAACCAATGCATTATGATCACTTTGACAAAAAAAAGAACATTGGGACACTTGACAAACTAAATTTTCCATCTAACAAAGCATCAGCCAGAGCTATCACAGCTTCTAGTCGTCTAGGAAGGGTTTCCAACGTATCTGGATGGTTACAGTTGCAATTCCGCAACTATCCAACGCTCTCCAGCAATCCGATGACTGTGTGTAGATTACGACTTTGGTGGTGGGTTCATGGTATGGGTGACGTTCTGTGCATGCGACTTAATGCCACAAGGTAATAAGAGGTTTTGGAAAATCACCTTCGTGGAACGATGGCAGAATTTTTTGGTAATGCATCAGATAATATTCCATGCCATGCTGCTCGCTCAACAAAGGCGTGGATTCACTCACTCCTCCTTCAAACTCCTGCTATGGCTTGCCAAGAGTCCGGGTTTAAATCAGATCGAACTGATCGGAATGTAATGGAAATGATGTCGCATACGGATGTACAAGCCACCGGCCACTAATCGTTATCAGTCACTGGAACGTTTAGAAGCCGAATGGCAACTTGTTCCTCTACAGGAGTGTAAAGAACTTGTCGACAGCCCTCCTCGTCATGTTGCAGCAGTTCCTACAGCATAGGATTGTCCAAGACTGACTGCATCATTTTTCTATAAGGCACGTAAAGAGGGGCGTCCAGATACTTTTGACAAATCATATAAAGCATCCCTCATTTAGAGCAACTGCCAATTCAGACACCCATATTTATCCTAATGGACGAGCACTTAATTTTCTGTCTTCCCTATTATCCTCAAATGCTAAGATGAATAGTATACATTTAACTTTTGGACGACTTGTCTTATGTCTGCTCAATAGTCAGAATCAATATAGAAAAAACAATGTCTGATCTAAATTTTGCAAACCAACGCCGAGCGATTCGCTTGGAAGTGGTTACAAATACTTTATTAATCCTTTCAAGTGCACCCCTCGTAGAATTCCCCAATTTAAACTTATAGAGCAGTAATATTGTCTTAATTTACTTGCATCCATGCCTAAGTTCGACTCCACAGTATTCGCTCTCGACAATTCGTTACAGACAACAGTTACTGCCATTGCATCACCCCCGTGTTCCCTTATTGAATGACATCAGAAATTTACATAATCCACATGTTGCGCAATGTTCCTTTGCTAAAAAAAAATATAAATATAAGTGTAGCATTGTTGTTATTCAATGTTTCAATCAATAATTTACTGGAATTAGAGCTTCAAGACATTTGAATCAACAGCATACATGGTGGGTTTAGTGGAAAATATCAGTATATTGTATGCAAAAAGATTGGACTGTATACTGCATGAAAATGTGATTCGCATAAAAGTGAGGTTGTTTACCTGCAAATTAGGTTAAAAAATGTTTGCACCCAAATGACAATTTTAAAAAATAATAAATAAACGCCTCCTGAGCTTCTAAAAACAACATCGCAGTATTTGTGTATATGTGTGCGTCAATTTTTCTAGAACCAATCGTGGTGGCTGACCAGATAAAAAACGAAGAAGTAAAAACAAAAGGAATAGAACCACGACTTTGTATTTTTCAGGCTATGCAAATTCAGCATATTGCAGAAATGATCGCGCAGCACCACATATCTTATATTCGGCGTCATTTTAGGAGCCTCGTGGCTGCAACGGCAAATACTCACTGTATCAGGACTTTGATAGAGGTCGCATCATCGCAATAAGAAACAATATTACGCACTCTATCTTATCGCTCATTCGTCGTCTCAGAGGAAATCCGGGAACTGTCTCAGTTTTTATTGCTCTTCTTACGCTGCTTATCTATAAACTTTTACCGTGATCTTTATGACCGATAAGAAAACCATGACGAAAGTAAACATTTTTCAATTGAAAAATGGAAGGAAAAATTCTGCGACCCGGATTCGAACCAGGAACCTCGACTATCATGGCCGACGCCTCTACCAATTGGGCTATCGCAGACACCACGGACAGCCAAGCTGTCTCAAGGTGTCTTAAAGACAACCAAGTTGTCACGGTTGAAAGCCCAATGGGAGACGGGAACCTGGCCTGCAGATCGCGAATTTCTCCACTCCAAACCATCAGAAAGTTGATGAACTCACAAGTAAATAATAATAATTATAAACTGGAGATGCTCTCCAAGCATAG
>JAHWFO010069115.1:397966-421541 GCA_023313115.1 Rhysida immarginata | reverse complement strand
GGCGATACTAGTCCATGGATCCTTTAAGTCTTATACAACATTGTAGTTTAAAACCAACTAGCTTTGGGATTTAATCTCATCTTCATCAGAGTAAAAGAGAGATAGGCTAGCAATCCTTATATAATGACACAGTAAATGATATAAACCACAGTAATACAATAAGTGAAAAGTGACACAATCCAGGGATTGTTTTGATTGGTTGATGCTCCCTATTTACATCAACCAATCAGAACACTCCCTAGATTGTGTCACTTTTCATTAACTGTATTACTATTGATTTTTCATTTTTTAATAATACCTATGCTTGGAGAGCATCTCCAGTTTATAATTATTATTATTTACATGACGAAAGTTTTAAGAAAATATTTGGATGCTTAACTTTATTTTATCGCGTTGCTTACTATGTAAACACACAAAAAGCGTTAACCTTCTATGGATTCATTTCACAATCAAATATACTTATTAAAAAACAAAGAGCGCTTTTAAATTTCATTTACGCCAGGCACGTAATCCTTCATTTGAAAATCCCCGGATTCAAATTATACAAGGTGTCTCAAAAAACCGTTACCACACTTCATTAGCTGATAAAAAAAAACTGAATTTTATTTTTTTACTGATTTAAAGATTGAAATAATGGCCCAATCCAGATTATCAAAAATTAATTAAGCAATGGAACAACCAAAATCGGACGGACCTTCTAATCCACAAGGAAATTTGAAATACCAGATACGTATTTCGGCTACCAGGTAGCCATCTTCAGCGAAGGGGGGCAAAATGCAACTAAAGAAAGCAATCTTAATGCTAGCGAATATACAGGGTATCTCAAAATTCCTGATATAAACTTTTAGGGGATGGGTGATTCTAAGGAAAAAAAGTGCATATGAACATGGGTCTGAATTTGAACGATAACTGAGATATGATCAGAAATAAAAATGCCGCCACCAAGATCAACATGTTAATAACTCAGGTTCCAGAACGCCTAGAATAATGAAATTTCGGGTAGTAATAGGGTACATAAAACTGTGTATACCGTTAAAACTTGATCGTATTCCAACGAGTAGTTTCCGAGTTACGCATTCAAAATCGTAACAGTGCTCACATGCGAGTACTAATCAGCACGTGTTAAGATGTTGACTGCGTAACCCGGAAACTACTTGTTGGAATTCGTTCAAATTTTAACGGCATGCACGGTTTATGTACCCTATTATTTCCCCAAATTTCATTATTCTAGGCGTTCCGGAACCTGAGTTATTAACATGTAGATCTTGGTGGCGGCATTTTTATTTCTGTTCATATCTCAGTTATCGTTCAAATTGGGACCCATGTTCATATGAACATTTTTGCTTAGAATCATCTATACTATCTCCCCTAAAAGTTTGTACCAGGAATTTTGAGACGCACTGTATAGACAAGGTGCATATACCTTATGGGTTAGAGGAGGTTCATATATAGATATACCTTGTGTATTTCAAATCTCCTTGAGGATTAGAGGTTCCATCCGATTTTGGTTAATACAGATTATATTTGAAGAAAGAAAGTTTGTGTTAAAATGGCATTGGAGTGCGAAAACGTGGTAGAAGTGCAAAGTCGATTTCGGAGAGAATTTTACTGCAATCGCCAGACTTACACAATTGGATTTTTTCTTGTGGGTATTTCTTAAAAATAAAGTTTATGGTACAAAACCTGTAATCGTTGGTGAAATGAAGGTAGCCATCTAAACGGAATATGCTGAAATTCCGAATGAAATGCGTGCGATTCCATAGGTTTGCGATGCCAGCGCTCTAAACATAGGAATGGTCATCAAATTGAAAATATGAACCAAGTACAAAAAATATATTAATGTAAATCGTTATAAACATTGAAAGCAAATTGAAAGATATTTAATAAACACTTTTTAAACAATCAAAGTGTGGATAACAAATTTTTACGACACCCTGTTGTTGTTCTTTCGATTTGGCCATCTAAATACCACGTGAATTAGCACTCATGTGTTAATTGAAATTCGAAAGGGGGAATCGGTATCCGTATACCTGATTCAAATGCGACTCCCTGTATTAACAGATAAATAAAACTACTTTATCATATCGTATTCTGCTGTTGAAGATTCCATCATAAAGCAAATAACAGCAGACCAAATTACAAAAAAATTAATAAATATTTCATATCGACATGTGAAACATAAGAGGAGAAGAAAACGATCAGTGAGAAATTGCGGACATAAGAAAGGGCATAAACTAGCAGTGTTCCTGCCATTAGCGACACACTTGTCCCACTGCGTCAGAACTTACCGGTACCGTCGGCTGGGAGCGAAGCCGCTAGTCAGGACTTCTTATGTAAGGTTATAAATAAGCACATCTCTAGTACTCTACTTAATGGTGTGGTCGAGGAAGCATTACTTTGTTTGCACTTGACTGCGTGCAGAACTAAATCGTGTAGACCATCTTCTAATTTTGACTCACTCAGATAATTCTCCCTATAAACAGCTCTCATTCGGCAATGAGCTTCGGCAGCCGACTGTTTTTCGTCAGTCAGAAATCATACTCTTGTTATTCTGGCTTTTCGGCCGATATGACTTCTCATTGTTCTTGGGCGCTTTCATCTTGGAGCGTTCATTGCTGTAGGCCGACAAGTAACTTACCATCGCTGGAGTGTTCCTGCTCGCTGCTACAGGCTTCCGATCGTTTTCATTTGACTTACCCTCGTAATATTATTACTACTACTATTTGTAGTTTTTCTTTCTATTTTTAGAACACATTATGTGTGATAAAAATTCACGGTAGCTTTTTATAGCCTGCCTCTACTTTTTTATTTGACCGATGAATAAGTTGAACTTTTAAGTGTGATATTCCTATACTGATACTGTAAAGATTAGTTTCAGATATTAAGTAATAAAGAATAAAAAAATAATAAACGACGAATTAATAAACACATTGGTAATTAATGTCAAATTTTGTTTACTTAACATAAAATTTGGAAATTTTTGAAAAAGGTGCTCTTTTTATATTATTATTATTATTATTATTATTATTATTATTATTATTATTAAGTATTATACGCTTTTATTTGCAACTTGCTTTTCTGTAGGTTTGTGTATCCGTCAAATCTTGTAATAGTTAATAAATAAAAATGGAAAATAAAATAATAATTAACAAATAACAAGATAATAATAAAAATAAGTAAAATCAGAATAAAACTATAAAATCAAATAAAAAGCTGACGTTTCGGATAGAGACTATCCTTTATCAAAGCAAAAAGGATAATTCTCTAAAGGCAATTAGAATATTAGAGAATTATCCTGAAGTTATGAAAAAAGTACTAAAGGACGCCTTTATATACAGGGTGATTTACATCGAATGTAAAATACTTAAAGGGGGTATTATAGAGGTTAAGATAAACACAAAACGTCCTATGAACATGGGTCCGAATTTGAACGATAACTGAGATATGAACAGAAATAAAAATGCCGCCACCAAGTTCAACAAGTTAATAACTCAGGTTCCGTAAGGCCTAGATTAATGAAATTTGGAGAAATAACAGGGTACATAAGACTGTGTATATCGTTAAAATTTGATCTAATTCTAACAAGTAGTTTCCGAGTTACTCATTCAACATCATAACACGTGCTCACTTGTGAGTAATAACTAGCACTTGTTACAATTTTGACTGTGTAACTCGGAAACTTCTCGTTGGAATTCAATCAAATTTTAACGATATACACAGTCTTATGTACCCTGTTATTCCTCCAAATTTCTTTAATCTAGGTTTTACAGAACCTGAGTTTTTAACTTGTTGATCTTGGTGGCGGCATTTTTAAAAATTCCAACGAGAACTTTCCGAGTTACACAGTCAAAATTGTAACAAGTGCTAGTTAGTACTCACAAGTGAGCACGTGTTATGATGTTGAATAAGTAACTCGGAAACTACTTGTTAGAATTAGATCAAATTTTAACGGTATACACAGTCTTATGTACCCTGTTATTTCTCCAAATTTCATTAATCTAGGCCTTACGGAACCTGAGTTATTAACTTGTTGAACTTGGTGGCGGCATTTTTATTTCTGTTCATATCTCAGTTATCGTTCAAATTCGGACCCATGTTCATAGGACGTTTTGTGTTTATCTTAACCTCTATAATACCCCCTTTAAGTATTTTACATTCGATGTAAATCACCCTGTATATAAAGGCGTCCTTTAGTACTTTTTTCATAACTTCAGGATAATTCTCTAATATTCTAATTGCCTTTAGAGAATTATCCTTTTTGCTTTGATAAAGGATAGTCTCTATCCGAAACGTCAGCTTTTTATTTGATTTTATAGTTTTATTCTGATTTTACTTATTTTTATTATTATTTTGTTATTTGTTAATTATTATTTTATTTTCCATTTTTATTTATTAACTATTATCTTTTGTATTCCAGGGTTTTTGTGTCTCGTCCTTTTCTCTTATAAATATCCGTTCAAATCTTGTAACCAATATTAAACCAACTTCCCGACAAGCTAGAGAGCTGAAACTTGATACACATACACAGGATCGATGACAATGCATGTTAAAGGAAACGTTTTTCCAATCGGTTCACTGGTTTGTGTTCTAGGATTCCAAATTATTTCAGTCGTCTCTCCTTAAGTCGGAAGAACGATTGTTATACGAATTGCTTAATTGTTTCGACCAAACAAATTAGTTTTTCAAATTGTTGACGCCAGCTTGAAGAGATATAATAATAAAACATTATAAAAGCGTGTTTTGAAAAAAAACTTTTTATCCTTTTATCTTGTTTTGATTCTGATTATTTATTAAGTTATCTTTCTCCAAAATAACAAGACAAAAATCAATTTTTAACATGCGAAATATAAATTTTCTTTATGCTATTTGGAACAAATTAAATTCCTAAACACAATGTCCCATCTAACTGAGTAGTTATTTAACAACTACACGGAAAGGTACTGCACGTTTTGAATTTAGTCATTGGCGTATTCAATTATCAGTCGCTCTTAAACAAACATCTTTGATAACTAATTATAACGAAATAACAGCTAATCACGAGTTCACGTCCATGCTTAAATTAGCCATGACTTAATCGGTCTTTGCATATTCTATTTATTTAAGAGCCACATGATTATATAAATGTGCTTAATAGGTTCAACAGAAAATGAAAACTGTTAACGCAATTAGAAAATGAAAACAATTTTAAGAACCAAATTTTCCATATTTCAGATATACGAAGAAGGTACAGGAAGCTATAAATCTTTTTCAGAGCGAAGCTATCTATGGAATTCGCACCCGAAAACGCCAATATAGCTTACGTGGCAAGAGTATAAATAAATAGCTCTTAGGAAATGATACAACAGGGACGGACAAGGTTGGCAATCGGTTAATTGCTGATAAGATATTCAACAGGAAAATAAAAAGCAATCAGAATTGTGTTTGAGCTTAAAGGATTTCGGATGAATGAAAAAAGAGTTTTAACAGACATAATGCATCTGTTTAGAGTGTGGGCCTTTTATGTTTTGGTAAACGGCCTCGAAGGAAGTTCCGTAACCGTCGGCAACGATGGAGGATATGAGAACGTCGTCATTGCTCTCCCGTTTGATGATAATTACCCAAACCAAGTGGATACCATTAACAGAATTAAGGTAACAATTAAACTCACAGTTCAATTTAGAACGCAAAAAGAAACTCTTAATAATTTTATTAATAAATAATAATAATAATAATAATAATAATAATAATAATAATAATAATAAGGAAACACCTGTCACATAGTAAGGAAATTCCTACACCCAAACATCAATACTCCCACGAGTGCGTAACTTTACCTCCCTTGCATTTAAGTCCCTTGGGCTTGGCCCTCTTTTGGGTCCGCCTCTGGGATTGGCTTCCGGACTTGATCCGAGTTTGGCTTCCCCAAACAATGACAACAATAATAATAATCACTTAAAATCACAAAGAGTATTTAAAGTAGTAGAGCTGGGGTTTCCTAATTTTCATTTCCTTGCTGTCATCAATCTCAGTAGTCGTTATAAACTTCTGATTTTAAGGATGTTATGGTCAAAATATCAGGTTGTTGCAAATTTTTTCCGGTTCTAGAACCCGTGACCAAGAAGGGCTCATTTTCCGAGGGGGGTGTTCATATGTTTTCAAACAAATTGTTGCATTCGATTCCTGAATATCTTTGCTATATTACATCCAAGAATCAACTTTCTGACTATACATCTGTGAGTGCCATCAACGGTCTGAAATGGACCTTTCACGCGAGCATATTCGAGCAGTAATCTTGTACGAGTATTCTGGAAAGATTAGTGCTGCGCAATGTCATCGAAACATTTGCCAACGTTTAGGCGATGACACTGTTAGTTTACGTACAATACAAGAATGGTATCGGCGGTTCAGACGCGGAGATAGCACTCTTTAAGATGCATCTCCCTGGTCGGCCAATCATGATTTCAGATGGTGATCTATGCCAAGCATTTGATGAAGATCACAATGTAACAACGAGGGAACTCGCAGAACAGTTCAAGGTTCACTTTTCAACCACTGACCGACATCTGCATGAGCTGAATCTGTCATTCAATAAAATGAGGTTTATGTGTTGGAATAAAAATCCAGAAAAAACTTTTGCAACAACCTGATAGTTTATAATAATTTTTGGAAAATGGTCATTGGAGTATTTTTTCACGCCATTGCCTCCGATATTAATTAATAAATAGAGAAAAATAGTAAAGAAAATTCCATGGCCCAGACTCGAACCAGGGACCTCTGGGTATACGCCCCAACGGTCTAACCACTAGACTACCACGGACATGCAAACTGTCGCTGTCAAACCTTTAATAGTAAAGATAGTTCTGGCTTGTGAACAAGGAGCCGAGCTTTAACCTATGCTCATAGGACATGTTTAATAGCGACAGCTTCAATGTCCGCAGTGACTTAGGGGTGAGAGCGTTGGGGCGTATACCCACAAGTCCCTAGTTCGAGTCCAGGCCGTGGAAAATTGTTTAATTTCAGTTTTTCTAATTGATTCTAAACCTTTGATAACACATTTAGTTACTTACTTTATCGAAAGGTGGCAGTAGGAGTTTTGGAAAGACGAGATTAGGAACGACGATATCTGTTATTAGTGATGAGCTAAGTCGTGATTCTACGTTCACAGATATAACTGTGACTGCTACTTTTTGATATCAGTGATTTTTACCTGTGAACGTGAAATCATGACTTGTTTGTTTCCTGCTCCTGAGACAAACGGTGATGATGATTCACTACTGTTAATCGTTAAAGCGAACGTGGTGGCGAAGTAAACATTGTTTGATTGGGATAAACAGGAGTTTATTAAAGAGTACAGAATCTATAACGACGCCTTGGTGAAATAAAATGGAGAGTAGTATATTATTTAGTTTTTGTAAATTTGTATTATCGTGATTAATTCACTCCCCTTTTAGAAATAAATTAGTTGTTTTTTAGTGAATTTACCCCCCCCCCCCTCTCCTTCATCCGCTAAGAAATTGAAATACTCCACCAAATTTGTTTATTCAAATTTTGAAAATTAAATAATATAATTCTCGAAAAAATTATGACCCGTTTATTACTTATTTAATTTAGCAAATATGTATTACTTATTTGACCTAAACAATACGTCATTATCAGTGGCATAGCAAGGGTAAATGACGCGCATTTTTTGACCTCGCTTATTGTTAAAGTCAAATAAGTAATAATTGTTTGCTTAATAAAATAAAGCGATGATAATTTTTCCAAGAAATATACAGAGTGATCCGAAAATCAGTTCACGCAGTAACTTGAAAACAGCATTTTTGAGTGAAATGACTTTTGGATCACCCTGTAGCGCGTGTAATTTTATTTTTAATTATTCTCAGTATTTGAATACAAAATTTATTGGAGTAATACGGTAATTTCTTAGCGGGTGGATGGTGATAAACGAGTAATTTTTTTTAAACGGAGGTGAGCTTGTATACATAATTATACAGTATTTTATTGTGAAAGTATACTCTTCCATTCTGTTGATTTTACATTTCCCTGGAATAATATACTAAGTCAATGTAACCAATAGCATACCCAGAATTCCTCTGGGGAGGGGGGGGGCATTCACAGACAATTTCTTTCGACCCCTAAAGCAATGAAAATGCGGGAGGAGTGCAGGTCCTTACTCCCTCCTCACTTTGGCTACGCCCCTGTTGTTAACTATATTATATCATATAATTGTTGTTATACAGTTTTATATTCAGCTTATTATCATTGTACTAACAAACTGCTTCTAACTAGTATATATAGGGTGACGTCTCGGTTTTGCGGGATTGTCCCATTTTTCTTATTGGGATTAATTAATTACATGTAATTCAATTAAAAATTATTGATAACATCGATCTTTGACCAAGTCTCCCGGTTTGATTTTTTCCGAAATTTGGTCCCCTATATATATGGTTTCGTGTTTGATCATTTTATAACTAATGTATAGACAACGAAAGTAGTTGCTATCCCTCTGAGTATACAAATGTCTAGTAATTCACCCTCGCTCCCCTTTGCGTACAATTCTGGATAAAGAAAAATCACGGTATTCCATGAAAATATCACTAGAATTTGATATCACATCTATTGTATATCAATTGCAGATGCAAATAAAATACATATATCAGGAGCCTTTATATGCTCTTATGTTTTTATGCAAAGAAACTTTATGTACGAAATATTATCGACAAATGACATAGAAACAAGCACTACTATGAAGTGCTTGGTCAATTAATCAACGATCGCTAGACAACATCACGGAAAAAGCGAATGCTTTCTTTCCTGTGCATTCTGATTGGTTAAAAGAGTTGTAATCGTTAACGCATGCGTCAGTTTCCTCGATTGACCGTGAAACAGTGAAAATCACACGTAAAATAACGATAACAGGTTCGAGAGTAACGTTTGTGAAAATCACTGGAAACGGTTTCGAATGTTCGAGAGTAGCAGTGATTACCTGTGAAATATCACTATCAGTGAAAAAGTCACAGGCAGTGAAATCACGCTCATCACTATCTGTTATCTGTGGGTGTCATTTACCTTTAAATCCATGTTTTCCCTCTTTTTTCTAGCCTTTTATTCTAAGTGTTATATTTTTAAAAGCGTATCTACATGTCGATTTCGGATTAAGTGTTTTATAAAATATTAAAATTAAACATTAGTACGTCAGAAGATATAATATTTTACGTTACTTCAATATACAGGGTGAATTTTAAGTACACCGACAAACAGCAGGGAATGGTTTCTGACTGCAATTGGAGTAGAAAAGGTCATATCAACATGTGTCCGGAAATGCATTGTTATCACGATAGAAGCCACGATGGAGCGCCACCCCACTTCCTCATTATTGTTCGCCAACACCTCAACAACATCTTCCCAGACGTTGGATAGAACACAGAGGCCCTGTTGAATGGCCTGCTCGATCACCGAATTTAAACCCCCTGGATTTTTACTTCTGGGGCCATCTGAAAAGCCAAGTACTATGTGCCAGAAGACATGTTGATATGACTTCCAGTCCTAGTTTGTCGGTGTACTTAAAACTCACCCTGTATATGTTCTCAAATTTTAAGATTGTAAAAGGTATAGATTTAACATGAGAAAATAATGAAGTGTCAAGTTCGATAATTTTCATGAACTGTTATAGTAAGCTAGCTTTTGACATTAAAGGGCTAGTGAACTACAAGGAATCTCCAAATAAGCTCAACCTGTTCATAATAATAAATGGGAAATAAGTCTAGGAGGAATTTTTCCAAGTCATACCTAATAATTATAATGTGTTAATTTATATAGAAAATAATAGAGAAAATTCCTTGGCCTGGACTCCAACCTTCGGCTTACCGTCTCAATGTTTTAAGCACTAAACCATCGTGGAGATGGGAGCATTTCACTGGGCAATGCCCAGTGGGCATTCTCTTCACCAGTTTCTGTTAGCAAGCAATCGGTATTTTTCCCGACTCCTCCTTCAAATCCTGCACAAGTTGGATGCGCCTTTCATCCTAAAGATGTTCAATAGAGTTGAAGTCTGGATTCTGGGCGGGCCACTCAAGTTCCCAGGGACATTGTCATGCTGGAACACAAATGGCCTTCACCGAACTGCTACCATAACGTAGGAAGCATGGAATTGTCTAGAACGTCCAGATACTGTGTGGATGCCATGTGACCCCGGATCAAACCAGCGGACCAAGTCCAAATCAGGACAAACACGACCATACAATCACACTAGCACCGCCAAACTTCACTGATTGGGATAACGCATCCAGATAGCAGCTGCTTCTCTAGCAGATGCCACACCCGGGTGCGCCCATCGGATCGGTAGAGTGTAAAGCATGATTCCTCGCTCCACATGATACTCTTCCAGAGATCCACCGAATAAGTCCGTCGCTCTTTACACCAGGTCACACGACGCTGGGCGTTTATAGAGGTGATGCTAGGCATGGAGCTTTCGACGAATCGTCGTGGTGTTGACAGTTTTTCCGGTTGTCTGCTGGAAGTTCTGCCGCCGTTGTTCCGTTGGAACAGCCCTGTTTTGCCGTACCAACTGCTTCAGGGCCATCCGGTCTCTATCGATCAGCATGCGGGCTCGACCACCTCGATGACGTCGTGTTTCCACTCCTTCACGTTTCCGCTTCGTGATAATAGCATGCACGGTCGACTTTGGCAGGTTAAGTGTCGCTCCTATGGCTCTCACCCTCTGGCTACTGATGTGGCAGCCTATGATTACTCTACGCTGAAAATCGCTCAGCTGCTTTGATGATGGCATTTTACCTCAGCACGTGGTAAGACACCAAATGACTGCAACTATACATGCTCTTGTTGTTTTATAACGAACTAGCAGAGGCACCCGGCGTTGCCCGCGATAATTACAGTTGTAGGTTAAACAGAACAACCTCACGAAGTTAAATAATAATTTTGTTTTCAGTAATTCTACAATTTACGTCTATAGACGAAGCAGTTGTTCAGATGTTTCCGATGCCCAGATAACATTTTGTCATCTCTGCCCAATACTCATTCATTTCCTCGCTGGCATTTCGATAGATATGAATTATTGTTATAATCCTTCGAAAGATTTTTATAGGACATAATACCATATGGTTGTTGAAGAGTTGAGTTCATGTATGTTTTGCTATCGGTTATGTCGTCAACTGTATCTCGAACGAAGGGACTACGTCCTCTGTCATCTTTCACTCTTTCTGAATAGTCTGCTAACTCTCCATTATCTCCAGTTACTGATTATTATTAAATATTTCCAAGAAAATGTTAACTTCTAAGAAAACCCCGAACAACAGGAATTCTACGTATTGTTACAAATTTTATTTTGTTTTATAATTCTCAGAGGGGGAATGGAACCATCATTCTTAATGAACCTACTTATATTGCACACTTTGCCCGGGACTTTACTTACCCTCTTAATGTTCTGTCTCAGATTAAAATGTTATCCATCTTCACCTCCAGGGAGCATCAGTGAATACTTTAGACCTATCTTTTAAAATTTCCCTTGCCCTTGACGTAGAAGCTCTAATACCCTCCTGCTCTGTGTCCAGATGTTTCCAATGCCCGTATAGCTTCTTATCTTTCTGTTGCAAATTTCACTGATCAATACTCGTTCTTTCTCTTTTTTTGCCAAACACACAAATTTTCGCCAGTCGTCTGGACGTTTTTAGGGAGCTCAAGGGAGACCCGTGTGATTCCTTAGCCTCCTCGATAAACCCTGCCTTATCCATGTCCTGTCATTGCATAATCATATTTATGCTCGTTGTTTATAATTCGTTACCCCCTCCCTAAAAGAGGTTAATATAGTTAATTATGTAGTGCCACACCAGTTAATGTGTTAATTATACAGTGCAACGCCAGTTTATGTGTTAACAAACTTTCAACTCCCCTTTCCCCCCCCCCTTAGGGGTGGAATTCGAAAAACCCCTTCTTAGTGCTCACTTACAATTTGTAAAGAACCTCTGTACAAAATTTCAAGTTTCTAGGCCTTATGGTTTGGGCTGTGCGTTGATCACTCACTCACTCAGTTTCTTCTTTTATATATATAGACATATTCAAATGATTGCCCGAATTTGCATAGGATATTCCGCTACAGCATGTGTCCACTTTTAATTGAGCAGTCAGTGTATATTGTTAGTAGCGCTGGACACTGCGTTCACATGACGTATTTACGAAAAACATTTCACAGGCATTTGTATGTGTTTCGCCTTTCGTATTACTGCTCTCGAAATTGAATTGTTCACGCCCTCCTTTTGTTGCAGCTTAAAAGCGCAGAGACAGAAGGGGGCACAGGAAATTTGGAAAAACAAGACAGCAAGATCAGCAGAGCATGAAAGTGATGAAGAGTGACAAAATAATTTACAACAGCAAAGAGAACGTATGAGAAACCAGAGAGCAAGATTATCCTCAAGAAGAGAGGCAAGAAGATTTAGAAAAAGAAGAGAAAGTATAATATAGTGCAAGATCATCGGGGACCTAAAGTGAGCAAGGGGAGGAGGCAAGAACAGTTAAAACAACAAAGAGAAAGTACAGAGCAAGATCAACTGACTATCAAAGTCAAGAAGACAGACAACAGGATTTACCAAAACAAATAAAAATACGGGGAATAAGAGAGAGAGAGAGAGAGACCATTAGCCGAAGAAGACCGACTGACAGTTTTTCTACCACCTTTTCATATAGGGAAATGTGTCGTGGAATGCACATCTTGCCATGCTCTTCAATTTGCAGGAGAAAGAAACTTAACTCCATTTCTCCACTTGCTGCAAAAGAGGAAAAATCGCGCTCAACCAACACCACCTAGACAGAAGGCCTGCGCACAGAAACGTCATACATTGTTACGTCACACTAAAGCGGCTATTGTTAATCGTATTTCTACCAGTAATAGACCATAAATTTGGCCGTTTGATGATGATGTAACAATACATACATTTTCTCTCTAGAAGGAGTTGGCTCAACCAACGCCTCCCAAAGATAAGGCCTGATCGCGAAAACCTCATACATTGTTACATCATCCGAAGACACGTTTAATCGCATTTCTGCCAATAATAAGCCCTGAATTATGTCTTTCTCAACTGGCTTTTACTTGGTTTTACTCTATTTTACGTTTTTAGCATAATTCTGCCAATACAGTAACACGCTTTCTTAATTGGTTTAAAACAAGGTTATTCCGAAAGTAAGTTTTATCATTTTTTTCACACGGAAACTTTATCGCCAAAAAGAATACACCATGGCATCATGAAGTATACGCCTTGCACTATTTTTCGACAAAGTCGCTACCGACATTGAGGCATTTGTCGTAGCGTGCAATCAGTTTGAAGAAATCACTGTGGTAAAACTTGGTGCCCTGCGATGCAAGGAATTGTCGCACAGCCTGCTCCACCTCAGCATTGTTTTGGAAGTGACGTTTTGGATGTGGAGGGACGCACACTTCGACCTTCATCCTCCACTGAACATGCAACCCCAGCGACCAACCATATGACGAGACATGACCTCTTCACCATACACTGTCTGTAGGCGTTCATGGATTACGGACACACTAGTCCATCGTGTTCATTCATACCGGATAACAGCACGCACTTCCATTGGCGACCACTTTGTCAGTACACGTCTATCTGTCATCGTGATTTGCACTCGAATAACCTCGGGCACGCCTATCTGGTGCTACACTCTTCTTCGGCGCTCTGCGCATGCGTCATTCTTCCTCCGCTGACTCTTTTTCTGTTGTTGAACCAGCAACAAGCGTGGATTCTTATGGCTATTGTTTTTTTCACCTGGTGTACCATCTTCACTTTCAAAAAAATTACGAAAGTTACTTTCGGAATAACTCGTAATTACTAGTTATTTTCTTCCGGAGGTGTGAACATGGAAAAATTTCTCCAGACCCATTTTTCAGTTAATATCCTTTAATAGTAATCGCCATATAATAGTAAAGATAGTCTGGCTTGCGAATAAGGAGCCGCACCCTAACCTCTGCCCATAGAATATGTCTGTTAACGAAATGCTTCCATGTTAGTAGTAAAAGCATCGAAACAGTAACGCGAAGATCCCTAGTTAGTTCAAAAATTTTTGATTAGTTGGGATAGAGTAATTATAATATAAGAAAAATTCATCTTAATTTCAAAATTCACATCATATCATATGACTTTCTTTTTATACATTTTTTTTTATTCTTTGGATTTTATTTGTTATTTTAAGTTGGTATCATCCTTTTTTAATACTCTTCTGAAGATAAGCAGCAGGTCTGCTCGAAAACGTTAAAGTCTTGCTTAAATTCACTGTCATTCATACTTGAACTTTTTCACCTCGTCCATTTTGATGTAAGGAAAGCTCCTTTGATGACAGCAGTTCCGCCTGAGTTGTGATTTATGTCTAGCAGACATAGATTATGCAACCTCATCTATGCCATGTTTCTTGTGAATCTTTTACAAGTGCTACCAGAATGTCAACCAATTGAATTCATCATAGAAAATAGCATTCAGCTTTATTCACTACTAGTTGTGCTCGCGGCTCCGCTCACGTAGACCTCAGTGCGGAGAAACACAGAGCAAAAAAAAAGTACAAAAACTGCAGGCCAAGTCAAAAACTAAACAACAACCAACACGAAAAGGAAAAAAACCAATTCCCTAATTTACCACCTTCAAAGGGTATCAAAACCGGAGTTAGAGATGCCACATTCGTCAAACAAAAATACTCCATCTAAAGAAATTTAAAATTTTTCAGAGAAATTAATAATTCCATTGAAATTTAATTTTACTTTTAGATTAAACATTGAAAATTGTGCAAATGGACTGTTATCAAAAACATGATTTCTTTTTACACAGGCTGGCGTTCTGTCTTAAACCTTCAAAGTGACTTGCGAGTCCCGCAGAAATTTAATTTTTCTTTTAAATAAAAGGCGCATTCTCCATCGCGCACGAAATGGGGTTTCGTGTGAATGAGTCACGTGTTCAGTGTGAATCGGGCAGTCCCTTCACCTTCTAAACTACAGAAGATGATGGCAGTACGGTTCGTGGAGTTTAGGCAACCCCAAGAAGTACCCCAAAGCGATTTTATTCCATCCCTACGTTGGAACCATGTTAAATCCCGAGGCGAGAAGACTTGTTTGGAACCAAATCGAGTCACGTGACTGAAGAATTCCAAGGACTGACGTCACACTTGCACTCCCTATATTAAAGATAGACTCCGAAGCAAATTGGGGAGCTCCATACCCAGAACTGTCATGGCCGAAAGTGAGTGAAGTTGATGCAAAACACATGGCTAAACATGAGAGCAACTGATTAATAATTCTTTCATCGCCGATCACGAAGTGATAAGTTTATATTTCGTTTACTTTGTATTTTATTATAATTTATAAACAATTTTTCGATCATGGCTTTAATTTCAATTTCGTTTCGATCGTCTTTCAGTTATGTGTTTTCATTTTAGTTACGTATTTTTGATTTATGCTTGTGGAAAATGATTCCTGATCCTTTTTCGTGTCTGTTTGTAGAGTTGCACGCAGAACAACTTTGAGGAATGGTTCTGAATTAATTATTCCTCGGACCCAAAATCTTCAAAAACCTAACCTAACCTAACCTAACCTAACCTAACCTAACCAGCCAGACAGCTAATTACTCCACAGCTCCACTCCTGGCCTGAGCTGTCATGGCTCAATTTGCTTCACTTTGTTGGCGCTGTTAACAATAGGATTCGGAGTCTATCTTTAATATACGTCATTGGTATTTACCCATGGGAATGTGGCATGTTCCCGCAGAAAAAAGTAGCCTAATTGTTGAGCCAGACTGTAAGCTAAAACCATACTAAGTTATAAACTAAAACTATCAAGTCCTTTATTTGTTTCCTGCGAAGGTATTTGTCTCATTCTTGAGTCCTAAATAACTTTAGATGGCATATCTCCTATATAAGTGGCGACATCTGGTACGCGAATTTAATACTCTCAGAGTCATCTGTTGGTATGAATAAACACCACACCAGGGAGTTTTTTTGAAATTTTCCCGTGGGAATGAGACATTTTCACGCATATAAGAGTACCCTAGTTGAAGACCGAGACTATAAGCAAAAACCATACTAAGTTTCATCAAAATCCGTCCAGTAGTTTTTGCGTGATGCACGAACGACCACGGACTCGTTACAGTTTTATTATAATGTACACTGAGTGAGCATATTATTATGACTACCCTGTCAGTATCTCGTTAGGCCACCTTTTGCCTTTAATACTGCGGTGATTCTTCGTGGCATTGATTCCACGAGATGTTGGAAGGTGGTGGGAGGTATCTAACACCATCCCTGATGGATAGCACTGTCTAGTTGTGCTAGATTGGACGGTGGTAGATCCAGCAGTCTGATGGTTCGTTCGACTTCGTCCCACAAATGCTCAACTGGAGTGAGATCTGGGGATTGTGGACGCCACCGAAGTAAGGTAAAGTCCCCCTCATGTTCCTGGAACCATTCCTGCACAATACGAGCTCTGTGACAGGGCGCATTGTCCTGCTGGAAGTAGCCATTGACATTGAGGTAAGCCATCAACATGACAGGGTGGATTTGATCGGCGACGATACGGAGGTATGCTGTGCCATCCAGACGTTGTTCAACACGTATTAACGGACCCAACGCATGCCAGGAAAACTTGCCAGCGGCCTGAAGGCTGTACTCATCCATGCGGGGTCCATGCTTTCGTGCTGTTTCCGCAAGATTCTCACGCAGCCGTCTGCATGATGTAACTGGATTCGTGACTCGTCAGACCAGATGATTTGTTTCCACTGCTCGGTAGTCCAGTCCTTGTGCTCCCGAGCGAATTGTAGTCGTTTCCGCTTCTTGGCTGCAGACAGCAAAGGTGTGCGGACAGATCTTCGGCTTCTGTATCCCATGCGATGCAGTGTGCGGCGGACAGTGCATTCAGAGACCGTTTTGGAGGATCCCTGATTAAGGTCAGCAGTGATATGATGCACAGTTGCCCTTCTGTTATCCTTTACCAGTCGTCACAGTCTCCGTTCTGTCTGATCATCAACCATTCGCGGGGGGCCACAATCCGAACGTTCAGACCCCGTCTTCCGGCTAACCGTCCAGTGTTTAAATATTTTAACGACGGCTGCTCTTGAGCACCCCACGAATGCTGCTGTTTCGCTGATACTCGCTCCATAGCTCCGAGCACCTACAATCATCCCGCGTTCGAAGGCTGTTAAATCGCGTCGTTTACCCATAGTTGAAAAATGGAACACGTCTAATGTTGTCGACGACACTCTGCTTCCCTTTTTATATTGGTCCGGCCCGCTAGCAACATTGTGGCGACATCCGTGCGCGCATTTGCATAAGCATGTCAGGTGGTCATAATAATATGCTCACACAGTATATGTATTAAAGATATGGCTCCGTTATAAGCCATGTTTTCCCTGAATGTCTTCACAAATGTTGCTACTGCGCCTGTTGCTACTGTGCCAGTTTGATTGTTTCACCTCAAAAGTACAGCATTGAAATTTTTAATTGTATGTATAAAAAAAAAGAAATTCTTTCATTTTGAAATTTTAGTCATGCATGTCATATTTAAAAAAATAGAATTTTCAAATTATAATTCAACCTTAGGGTTTTTTTATGGTTAATTCGGTTAAAACCTTGACTCTGTGTGTATTTTATGACTTAGATTTGCAACGAATATTTAGCTTTATAAATTTGTTTAAAAAATTTTTTTAATTTTATGGCTTTGAAACATTTTGGATTGTTACATTTAGGTAATGGGGAAGAAGCGGGCTGTTGTACTTCATTGTAGACTTTTTTATATTATCATTTTTTTAGTTTTTTAATTATCTTTATGTTGGGTTAATTAATAAATTTTGAAATTAGGAGGAATTTTTTTTATATTATAATCTCTAGTTAGAGACCGTGAAATTTTCTTAACTATTTTCTATTAATTTCAGAGTTATGGCGTACAGTGTTACCTTAACTTTATGTACATTCCTCGTGTAAGCAGATGTCAGCAGAATGTTTGAATTAAAGATCTGTTACTGTGAATTTTATTTCACCTAAAATTGATTCTAGGATTTATGAAACGACATTCATAGTTGGAAATAAAATAATACGCTTTCTCTCCCAAGAAAATTGAATATAAATTTCAGTATCATAAATCAGTTGAAAAAAATGAAAGATCCTAAAAATTAGAGAAAATTCATTGAAGCTTTGGATATTTTTAGTTATTTATTTATTTATTTATTTATTTAGTTAGTTATTTATTTATTTTTGATATATTATTGAAATGCTCTTGTACAATCTGAAAAAGTAAGTTATTTTAATTGCTTCATTGCAGACTGAAATGTGTAAATTAGGGATATTCTTTTGTAGTAAGAGATTTTTCCTTCATATACAAGCAATGTTAATAATTTTTCTCAATGAATTTCGTCTTTTGTAGTCACTAATAGCAGTTTCTTCGGAAAAAATGTATAATCTGTCACGAAATAGATTTTACTTCAAATCTGTGTCGATCCTTGTTCCGAACGTTTGGGGCATAGCTAAGCAGCCTGCAACTTTTGAACTCTACAAAGAAGCCGACATCCGAGTGGAGTATTCTCATGACGTGTACGGAGACGAACCGTTCACTCAACAGCCAAGAGGATGCGGAGAAAGAGGCGACTTCATCCAAATCACTACCAATTTCATGAATTACTCCGAAAACCACAAAGAAACATCAGGTAATCGTGATATGCAACAATGGAAAATTTAACACTTCTATACATTTTGGTTTCTTAAATACTAAAATTTAGATTTTGTCGCAGCTACAAAACTCGTGAGGGAGTGGTCTCGGCTTCGGTTTGGAATATTTGAAGAGAACGGCCTCGACGACAAAGAAGGACGATTCCCCTTGACCTACTATTCAAGCGACGGACAGAAAAAAGTCACCGCCTGTATCAACCCTTATCCATCAGATTTCAAGTAACACCTTAAATTCCACTTTTACTCCCATACACTGCTTTGCAATGAAATTGCCCCACCAACACGGAGTTATCCGACCTTATCCATATTTAGTCCGGCGGTTCGTCTATCTCCGACTAGTAAATGATTATATGCATGCCACTGCTTACGGGACATGACCATTTGGGTTGATACAGGGTGTCCGGGTGCCTGTATAGGCTCATCAGTTGACACATGTGGATGCAGTAGGGAGGAAGCAACTGCCTCGTGAACGTATAGTACTGTAATCCGCACAATGATCTCAATGCCACGATGACGACGACAACGACAACCGTTCACAATTAACGGACTTTGAACGAAGTCGGATTATTGGCCTCTCCGAGGCTGGATGGTCAACCAGACGGATTGCTGTCCATGTGTCGCGGGACGCACGGACGGTAGGCCGATGTTGGGGGCAATGGCGAGAGAAGGCACACGTGCTAGAAAACCAGGCTATGGATCCCGGAGAATCACGTCAGCTCGTACCGATAGGCGGATACTGCGAACATCGCTAACGGACAGAACCATCACCCTGCGGCAACTGCGCGACAACATCACTATTCCCGGCACTGCTCCAGTGTCAATAGCGACATTAGCACGCCGGTTACATGCCGCGACAATGTCTGCCAGGCATCCATTGTTTTGTATTCCTTTGACACCTGAGCACCGCGCGATACGGTCTGTCGTGAACGAGTGGGCTGGTGAATCGAATGGCGCCCGGTGGTCTTCAGCGACGAATCCAGCTTTTCTTTGGACACTGACGACAGACGCGGACGTGTGGTGCAGACCATTGGATCTTGCCAGTGAACAATTCATCCGGTATCGCCATCGTGGACCAATACTCGGGATCATGGTCTGGGGTGCCATCAGCTACGATACCAGAATTCCTTTAGCCACCATCCAAGCAGCATGGTACATCACAGAGATTCTGCAGCCCATATTACTGCCCTTTCTGTACACCATACCCGGCGCAGTTTTTCAGCAGGATAACGCCAGACCGCACACGGCAAACATGAGCATCGCATGTCTGCATGATGTCAACTGCCTGCCATGACCCGCGAGGTCCCCAGACTTATCGCCAATTGAGCACGTGTGGGAAATAGTGGGCGTTATTTACGATCACCCCGCAATCTCCATGATCAGACACAGCAGGTTCACCAGGCCTGGTCAAACCGTACCCCAAGATAACATTCGCCACCTGTATGATCACCTACACCTGCGGCTGGAACAATGCATAGTCGCTAGAGGTGGTGCCACAACCTACTGATGCCGCTTTCCGTTGGGACACCCTGTACAACGAGTGTACGTCTTGGCTCCAAAACGTAATGAAGGTGTGTTCAGATGTACCTACTTTTGGCTCATTCGGATAACTCCTTGTGGGTTTGGCAATTTCATTGCAAAGCAGTGTATTACTATCACATAGATCATACGCAGGGGTGTCACATACAGTAGTAGAAATGGCAAATTTTAAACCACGAATACCTTGATTGAATTGTATCAAATTGAGCATGCATTGCTCCTATACCTGTTAGAAAATTCGATTATCAGTTAACTGTCAAACACATAATCCAGATTGTGAATATGTTTAAGATGGCACAAATTATATCAACTATTTGCCAACAACGATATTTTAAAGGTCAAGTGACATGAATTTTGATTTATTGATTTTATTAAAGAAGACAACGAAAGATAGAAATCAAAGGATCGATAGTTGATGGTAAGTAAATAAATTTTATTGGAAATAAAATAAATAAATAATTAAAGTTGACGCAGTGGAATGTTTCAATAGAAAGTCACAGTTTATCCGTACGAGGCACGAACTTTTGCATGACGTGGGAATCACCTAACTAAATGGAGCTCTAACGCCCTGTTTGAATAACTCTTCAAAAAGAATAATATAAATAAAGTCCACAGTCTTGAAGCGCAGCGAAGAAGACACTACTTAAGTTGAATAGTAAATCAAGCGACGCACTATGCCTTTCGTTCGTCGCACACTTCGCTGGCGGACAATTTCTTGTCGGGGAGAAAAAAAATAATATCTCCGACGGGACTGCTTCCACTCTTGAGATAGGGGTGAATAGCAGTAAAAGAGATAAGTGACGATACCACAAAAATAAGTCAGTTCTAGAATTAAATATCGTGAGATTTAATTATAAAAGTCACTGTCCGGTTGCCGGTACCATTGGTTCGGAAAGAAAGACACAGTTCGGGGATTAAGAATGTAAAACTCACAAGTTCACGGTCGGCGAGGTAGACGCAGAGATTCGTCTCGTCCAAGTAGGCGGCTTACGGAGAAGCCAGCGAAAAGGCGGAGTATTCCTCCAGTTCCTTGCTCTTGGAACATGGCGAAAGAAAACGGAAACACTCCAGCCTAGACGCTGTCAACTCGGTTCGCTCCATCCGTCTCAGGAAATGCCGCTTCTAAATATGAGTATAGTTCGGCGCGTACGTAACAGTGGAAGAAAGTCAAATGTCTAAACACTAGCACACGTACCTGACGAGGGAATGGACTCGCCGACTCGTCGTTGTCGTTCCTTTCGTTCCGACGTTCTCGGGCGTCGTTCGCACACGATACCGTTGGCCGCTCGCCTCCTTGCTCGACATTGTCGTAAGTCAAGGGCTCCAGTAGCTGATACAGACATGAAGCAAGGGTGCTTACGAGGGGTTGCGCTTGGTGGGGACGAACTTCGGTGTCGTCGACCACTTCGGCTGCTGTGATAACTGGCGGACGTGAAGCTCCGTCTCCCGTCGGTTCCTCGTAGCGGGGAATTGCCTGGCGCCGATGAAGACGAGAGCTCGCTCGCTGACGCTGTCGGCTTGCCTGAGGCTGGCGACGGCGAAAGTTCGTTCGTCGTCGGCGTCCGTCACTTTCCTCCGACGGGTTGATAACGAGCTGCTGCTCCTGCCGTCGCTTGTAGTCGTTTTTCTCTAACGTCGAGCGAACATGGCAAACGATGTTTTCCCTCCGATTCCCTGTCGTATTCTGCCGTCGTTCCTCTTTCCCGCTCGCTCTCCTCTGACGTCGATCACCGTCGGCCAATCCCGATCCAAAACGTCGATCTCTCGGATTGTCGACCAATCGTATTTTTCCCCTATCGTCGTCTCGAAGAACCGAACGTGAAAACGTCTTCGAGCGACGATGTTTGACACGTGACATATAAAAATTATTTAGCTCTTCATATACTCATCATACTGGCTCAGCTGATTTCTCTATCTAGATTATCCCGCATCTATTTCGCTCTCAATGAGCAAGATTTTAAAAAGGAGACCAAGAAAATATTCTTTCTTAAGACATTTTCGATCAAATAATAAAAATTAATACTCTAACAGGGTTATTTTTATCGGCACTAGATTACAAATTTACGAGGAAGGATCCAAAAAAAGATTAAGGCAGCAGCATTTGAAAAGTAATTCCTGTGGAGAGAATATTTTTTCCCCCAGAGTGGAGACAAATGGCGCTAGTTGTCTTACAGCGGTAAGGCTCTAAAGATGTAGGTATTCCAAAGATTTGAACTATTAAAACTATTGATGTAGTTTTAATAGTTCAAATCATTGAGGTATTCCTATCCGCCATTTTGGTTCCAGCCTCGATACTGAAAAGCTTTGGCCGCATAGGGTCGAGTGTGTACTAAGGCGACGCTTTTTGCTAAAATGAACAAAATATTGTATTACATCGTGAAAAACATTTGTTTTAATGTAAGTGGGATTCTTTTGAAGGGCCAAGTTGTAGATTGGCATCGATAAAACGTGAATTGTGTGAATTTGAGCGCCCTGTTTGTAAGTATAGCACCCTTCATGCAAAAGGGAACAATTCTCCTAAATAATCTGAGTTACGCTAGTTTTCATAAAAAATAATCCGTTTAATAACCCATTATTATTATTATTATTATTATTATTATTATTATTATTATTTTTGTTTTTCAATTTGCCAGCATTTATTATTATTATTATTATTTTTTTTTTTTTTCTGGGATGCTACTAAGAAATTGCTGGGTAGGAACCCGTCCGGTAAGCATTGGACCAGTAATTGCACGATTAATGATATGGTCTCCCATTTTGAGAGTATTATGTGTAACGACTCTGATCTTTTATTTCCTGATTCCAGCTTGCCTTCCCATTGGGACCGTCTGCATGGCAAATTGAACTTACCCGGTATTTCTTTATTTGAGATTTCTAATCTTGCTATTAAAATTTCAGCTTCTAGAATGGTGCATCAGAACGGAATCCCGGATTATATTTTTAAGGGATGCTTGCCTGCGCTGCTCCAACCCTTTCACAAATTATTCAATTTATCTCTTAAAACTGGCATATATCCTTCAGATTGGAAAAATGTTATAATGGTACCTGTTCCTAAAACTACTAGGCCTCTTTCGTCCAACGATTATAGACCAATTACGATTGTGACTTTTCCGGCTAAGGTGTTGGAGACGTTTGTCGCTACTCAGCTGTCGTCGTTTATTGATCCGTACTTGCTTCAGGAGCAACATGGTTTTCGGAAGAATAGGTCAACATCTACCAACCTTGCTAGTTTTTTGCATTACCTGGTCTCTAATATTGATCATAGGAATCAAGTTGATGTATTATACTTTGATATCGGTGGAAGGATGGATCATAATACTGTTCCTATTAACTAAACAGG
>JAHWFO010069115.1:379142-397566 GCA_023313115.1 Rhysida immarginata | reverse complement strand
CTTTAACTGTGTCACAATAAACTTCAAGAGTTTTTCTTTAAGAATCCGTATATGGTGTGTCTATATTCTGAATAGCTTTCATATAATAAATTTTTAAAAGTGTGCAGTTCTTTTGTAATCACCCTGTATTTAAAACAATTAGGCTATACATAAAAGACAAAAGTAATATTTTTGCATTTAAAAAATAAAGATATAACAAATAAAAATAAAATATAAATTACTTCACCGCCATAAAATTATGCTATTATTGCTGTTCCAATTATAAAAAGTTTTACCAAAATTACGTTAGCATTATCTAAATAAGCTTCATACAAAAAAAAACCCAACAACAAACAAACAAACAACTTAAATAAATGTCGTAAATTTATTTTTCATATCATAAATAATTTTTCCAAATTAAAATAACAACTTTTTAATAATCCATATGTTGTTAAACTTACTAATCCATGTTGGGAGTTTATTAAAAATCTGTGGAGTATAATATTCTTTTTCTCTTGCACCATTCAAGTTAAATATATTTGGTACTATATTCTTAAAACTATACAGGTGTTCTCTTTTTAATAAATAATAATAATAATAATAATAATAATAATAATAATAATAATAATAATTTTATCGCAAGGGTATGATCCGAGCGACTCCACGGACGTAGTCCAACAAGTAGGTAATTAAGATTAATAATAATAATAATGGGATATAAAACGGATTATTTTTTATGAAAACTAGCGTAACTCAGATTATTTAGGAGAATTGTTCCCTTTTGCATGAAGAGTGCTCAAATTGTTCCCTTACAAATTGGCGCTCAAATTCACACAATTCACGTTTTATCGATGCCAATCTACGACTTGGCCCTTCAAAATTATCTCATTTACATTAAAATAAATGTTTTTCACGATGTAATGCATTATTTTGCTCATTTTAGCAAAAAGCGTCGCCTTAGTACACGCTCGACCCTATGCGGCCAATGCTTTTCAGTATCGAGGCTGGAACCAAAATGGTGGATAGGAGTGAGTCTTTAGAGCCTTAACAGCGATAGTGTGAGTAGTTCGCAGACGCGTCAGAGAGAGATCGAAATGACAAGACGCTTATAAAAGTGGTCTCGCTGGGAGGTGCGAGCCGATCGTTATTGTGCCTCTTTGGCAAGGTTACATGAAGCCATCCGACACAAACGCCCTAGCAAGTTAACTGATGGTGTCATCCTCCTCCAAAACAATGCCAGGACCCAAAGATCTTGCCAAACATAAGAACTGCTGCAAATGTTCAAGTGGGAAGTATGGATTGACCCTCCATACAGCCCAGATTTGGAACTCAATGACTATTTCGTTTTTCTGAAATTGAAGGAAGTTAGCTGAAGAAGGTTCTTTTCAGACAGTGATGTGAAAACAGATGCCGAGAACTGGCTCAATGGGCAGAGACATGACTTCTACCAAGCCAGGTTAAACAAGTTGGTCCTGCGTTCAGATAATGACACTAGATAAGAAGCCTTGAAGGGACGGATTTCAGACAGGTCCACCTTATCCCCTGAGTTGCCCTCGTATAAAGCATCCTTAGAATAAGGTGAGAAAGCGATTGCGTTCCTAAAAATAAATATTTTTCTACATACAGTATTTGCCACCGTTGTTCAGGCATTTGTCGTAGCGGGAAACCAACTTTTCTATTCCCTTTTCATAGAAAGATGCCCCCAGTGAAGACAGCCGCTACGAAACGATATTCTGGAAAATTGAGAAAACTTCGGCGCGCAATTCAAAACAAAAGGCGTGGAATGCTCAGTCAAGGCATTGTGTTGCTTCATGACAACGCACGTCCCCATTCTGCTGGTGTCATCAAAAACGGTGTTCATCAGTGGCTGTCTTCAAAAAAGCTATGTAGAAAAGTAGTTTTAAGAAATGCTCTTTCATGTAAAAACAAATTTTGTTTTGAAAAAAATGTTTTTATGTGTTTTTTTCCAAAACGGTACTTACTTTCCGGACACGTCTCGTACAAATTTCTTTAATAAGTTAATTTTTGTTCGTTGATTCATATCACAATAAAGTTTGGAGAACGAGTACTGGTTCATTGTTTTACAGGTTAGGTTAGGTGATAGTCCTTTCAATTCTACAGTGTTAATTAACACATCTTATGACAATGTAATTTAATGCAAACTAGGTGAAAATACATAATACCGAGCTTTTCATATTCACACAACTACTAGTACTTTTAAAAATCTGCTTGCATACCTTAATTTATAAGTATATGCGCATATTGAAATTAATTGCCCTCTTGCAATTTCGATTTTTTTAGTGCAGAAGATTGCGAAAGATATACGTCGTGCAATTTCCCTGGTGATAAAAATTCTGTGTACAAATCCTCTGTGATGAACTACAACGTTCCTAAGGTAATTCTTTTGGAGGAAAATAGCTTTACATTTCGTCCACTCGTAATTAAGAAACTCTGTAGAAAGTTTCTCAAAACATAAATGATCCAAATTTCAATTAAAAACATAGATAAGGTTAAAATGTAAACTAAGGAAGGGATTCGGAGAATGAGAAGTATAAAAAATTGTACATTAACAAGTGAAAGGAAAAGCAGATAAAGTAAACGAGGCAAATAATAGACATCAAATGTATCTATGTTTCTAAGTAAATAATAAACAATTTCTAAAGAGAATTCATTACTATTGCATTTAGACGGAAACATTCTGCAGCAAGGACACGGACCATAAACACATGACAGAAGCTCCGACTCCTCAAAATGCCCTATGCTTCGAGAGGAGTACATGGGACGTCATCATCGGCAGTCCAGATTACCTACAAAGTAATTCAATGACTACGAACGTCGCCAAGCCAAAGTAAGCAATCAATTCATTTTACTTATGTAACATTTTCAATTAATGTCTTATACATATAAATTCCTGACATGTTTTTCGTTTTCCATAGCCAACCAAAATTCAGTGTGATATCTTTTCAAGAAATCTATTTCGTTCTGGTTTTGGACAATAGCTTCTGCGTTGACATTAAAAAAAACAAGGTAACATTACTTACAATTAATTTATTGTATATGTTGTGTTTTTGTCTTTTTTTTTCTTTCTGGCAAATTTAAGTAATAATCGTTTCTTCGAAAAATGCTCAATAAAATTGATGCCCGTGTTTAGCGTTTTTAAAGCGAAAGTTTTATTGTTAGAATAATTAATTTAAGGAACATACGATGATTAGACGTATTAAATACTACGTAGATAAGGGAGTTTTTATTTTGCAAAGGTAAAAGGCATATCTGAGCACATAAAACAGTGGTGATAGGAATTTTGGCACCTACCCTCCCTTAGTGGTGCTTGCAAGCTTTCTATAAATGTTTTGCAAGCAATGACCATAGCAACTTGTTGCGCAATATACACTAATGAGCCATTGCAATAAGACCACCTCCAATTTAGGATAATGAGCGCGGCCTGAGATAAATGTGCGGCGCAAATGCGGTTCATACTGCCGTATATAAACTGTCACCGAAATCGTTTTCTAACCTAACCTAACCTAAATATAGAGTGTTCGGCTGCAGCATGGAAAAAGCAGGAGATTTATCAGACTTCGACAAAGGACAAATCGTGATGGCCAGGCTCCTCGGAATGTCGATCTCGGAAATGGCGCTTTTTCTGGGTTGATCTCGTGCACTCATTTGAGTACTTATCAAAAATAGTATACGACTGGAGAAACGACGAGTCGCCGTCCTGCCGTTTTCCGTCCAGGGTGCATTGATTCCAGAGGGCAGTGAAGACTAGTTTGTATTGTTCACTGTGAACGAAGGGCCCAAATCACCGACAGCTACAACCGTGATGACACAGACAATGTGTCTCAGCGCACAGTTCAGCATAGCGTTCAGCAAATGGCCAGGGAGCATAGCAATTGGACTATAGAGGACTGAAAGAAAGTTGGCTGTTCCAGCGAGTCACGTTTTCTGGTCCATCACGTGGACTGCGGATACGATGATTTAAAAATAGAAACTGTGACAGTTGGACGGATACGACCTCCAATGTATGGGAACAAAAGAAGCAGCTGATAGCTAAGCCCTGGTACCAGATACCTCAGACTATCTACCAACACCTTGTCGAGTCAATGCCTCAATGCATGTCCGTGGTTTTGCCGAAAAGTGATCCTATGTTGTATTATACCGGTGGTCATAATGTAAAGTATATGGATAATTCTCTCGCGGAAAGCCCTAGGATTCTCGAGAGCAACCGTTTCAAGGGTATACTGCTAATACAGGATGGTTATAAAATAAGTTCGTCTACTCAAAGCCCTCTAGAGCCCAATCTAATGAACCGATTGTAATGTAAATTGAAATGCAGGCTATTCAGACCATGGGGGAGAGAATTCCGGAAAGAAATAAAATAGTGGATATTTTCACCATCAGATGAAAATGTGGCGCTCTGGAATTCCAAATTGAGATTTTAAAACTAATTTTATTGTTTTAAACAAGCAGGCAAGGTTTTTGGTTGATTGTAGCGTATGTTTGTTCTCAATATCGGCCTTATTAGCAGAAAGTTTATGTAAATTAGACAGTCAACATACCCAGAATGGAATGGATTGATCCATGCATTGCATTATGAGTAGTGAAAAGCTTTCACGAAAGATCATGGTTTAAAGCAAGAAAGGACGCTCACGGCTGGTAAAGTTGTTTTACCAGAATGATAACAGCAAGCAGTCCAGCTGCATTGCGAGCCTATCGTCGTCTAAAAGGACTGCGGAAAGGGCCCATGTCAGATACTGGGTTGCAAAAAATGATAAAGAAATTTGAATAGGCTGTCGTACCAGGAAGAGTACGCCGCTAGATAGCAGACGAAGCCGTTAAGGACGTGGCTGTTGCAGTGGTGAATAGAGCTTCCTCTTCTCAACTTTCTGCAACAAGTGCTCGAGCACAGCACGCGAACTGGGTCCACGGTGCGAAAGTTCTTGCGGTACATTCTGCATTGCTACCCATAAGATCTGTACAACAGCTAAAACCTCAAGATCTCACTTAACTTTGCTTATCGCTTTCTGGCGAGAATGATTGTTAATGACCTGTAGCCGTGGAACATACTATGGTCAGACGAAGCACGTTTCACCCTAGAAGGAGCGGTGAACACGCAAAACTGCCACATTTGGGGTGATTTTATTCTAGGCTCCTTATTCTTTAAGGAAGTGACACAACGAGGTCCTGTAAGATGTTCTGTGACAAGTGCACAGTATTGTGTACTTCTTGCATAGCATATAATTTCTGCCTTACGAGAACGACGATCCTTGGAAACCACTGTCTTCATGCAAGATGGAACAGCTCCTCAAATTGGTCGACAATTGAAGGAACTGCTTCGTGCCAACTTTGGAGATAATCGTGTGATCTCTAGAAGTTTTCCAGATGCGTGGCCTCCACGTTCTCCGGATTTGAACCCGTGCGAATTTTGGCTCTGGGGATATTTGAAAGATCGGGTCTATCAACAAACCGTACGGGCTGAGCCTGAGATGAAAGCCAGCATTACACGACATGTCTCAGACATTCCCCGGGAAACGCTTCATGCAACAATTGATCATGCTGGGCTACGCTTCCAACATGTCATTGATGCAAGTGACGGACATACTGAACACATGCTATAATCAAACAATAAAAATAGTATATTAAATTCTCCATTTGTCATTCCACAGCGCCACATTTTCACCTGGTTGTGAAAATTTGCACAAATTTTTTAATTCCGGAATTCTCTCCCCCATTGTCTGAATAGCCAACATTTCAATTTACATCACAATCGGTTCATTAGATTGGGATCTAGAGGGCTCTGAGTAGGCGAACTGATTTTATAACCACCCTGTATAGCACCGACGGAATACAAATGCCCAGGGAGCAAATGGTGGCAGCCTACAGGCCATTAACGACCGAAGTTGTAGAAAGTCTAGGCCCGTCACAGATCATATATAACTTTAGTGTTGAACAGTGTAGCGCACGAGTTGCAGAGTAGCGTCAGGAGATTCTCGATTTCATATGTACCGAGCTGACGGTAGAAGGTAGCTGCGATTCCATTCTGGATTACAGCCTGACACTCCTAAAGGACATTCTGGATCCGTGATAGCTGCGAAGCCTTTTCGTGTGACATATCAGGCTCCTTAGGAATCTGGAGGGTTGACACATGTTTGCATGTCTGAAGAAATGCTTAAATTTTTTAATGCTGCAGAATGTGCTGGCTGGCCATTTGCATTCCGCAGCTAGTCTGTTTCAACAAGATAATTCTCCTATCCAAGGAATAAGGTTGCTGACATCTGGACATGCCTATCTAAATTGAGGACCATCTAGGATTCCCAGATTTAAATGTTATCAAATGCTATTATCATATTATGTTATAAAACTTTTTTAAAGCTTAGCAATTTAAATAATTTTATATTAAGAGTCTTTTTAAATATAAAACTTAACATTAACTTTCTATTTTCTTTTTATAGTTTTACACAACTATTCGAAGCTCTGTAAAGTATTTCGTGCGGATACTAGATCCCTCTTATTATAGAAGGAGACTGGGGATAATTCTTTCCGACAAACAAGAAATTGTGCCGTTAACTTCCAACCTTGATAGTGATGCTATGGTCGAGGAATTCTTGTATGCGTGTTACCGACAAACAGAGAACAAACTAGATTTCTCTACAGCCTTAGACAGTGCCGCTCAAGTAAATATTTGATTATTATAAAGATTTGGATTTACATTTCATACTTTTAAATAGCATAAATTGTAGCTAAGTCTTTTTAAGATGGTACATACTACTCTTTTTTTTTACCTTTATCCTACGGAGCAAGCTCTCCACTGAATTTTTGGTACATTGCTGCTGGAATAGTTGTTCATTGTGGGATTTGCGCGATCTAGCAGCCCAAAAGTCAGATAGATACACAGTCTAATCACATTAATGTGACCACCCCCTACGTTCAACATCAGCGGAAAATGGTTACATCCAGAAGGCACATATAGTACCTGTATCAGAGGTGGGGGGAGGTTATAGGAAGGGTGTCAGAGGGAATTGCAATTGTTGGAGCTTGGCGAAACGTAGCGATTTAACCGACCTCCAGAAGGGAATGATCATCAGCTTCCGAGCCAAGGACGGCAGTATTTCCGTAACGGCTACTTTTGTGAACTATTCGCGCGCCGTCGTGGTGTAAGTGTACCGTGCATGGCAGATTAGCAATACCCAAAATCATTGACTTGCCAAGTATGGGGCACCACAGGCCATAGATGACAGAGGTGAACATCGGCTACGGAGATGCGTGCAAGCGAACAGACGTGCAACCGTGGACCAACTGACCTCCCAGATGAACCAGGGGACTATCAAACGTGTATCCTCAACGACAGTTCAGCGAAAATTGCTGCGTATGGGGTCCGCAGCTGACGGCTGTCCCCCGGCGACAAAGACTGACATTTGCTCGACAGTGACGCAATTTGACAGCAACAGAGTGGCGAAAGGTGGATTTTTCCGATGAATCACGGTTTTTGCTTCATCGCAAAATAGTTGTAGAGTTGATTTTTAGCCTCGCGCATGCGCATTTATATATTTTTCATTATCAAGAAGGAACAGAGACAAGAGAAAGTAGGCTACTTTCTCTTGTCTCTGAGAAGAAAGTATTTTTTTTACTTTTTGCCGAATAAAATGGCATCAGTAAATTAAAAATTCTACTAGGAAACTTACTTACTTATTTTCCAAACCCGCTTATCCGTTAGGGTCGCGGGTGCAGCAGCCCTATGGAGGATCTCCAGCGATCGCGATCTTCCGCCATCAGGCGCATGTCCTCCCTGGTAATATCCAAGCGACTCGAACCCAGATTCTCCATGTAGTCTAGCCACCTGGTTCTAGGCCGACCCCTTGGTCTCTTACTCACCAGCTTGGAAAATAACAACTGCCTAGGGAGACTAGTTTGCGGCATCCGTATCACGTGGCCATACCAGCGCAACTGAGATCTCTCAATGCGGAGAAATAGCGGCTCAACACCTAAAGATTCCCTTATTGTGCTGCTGTACACTCTATCTAGTAAGGTAACACCTGCCACACCTCCCAGAAATCTCATTTCGGCCGCTTGTACCCGCGATCGCACTCTTTCGGTCATTACCCAAGACTCATGACCATAGGTGAGAATGGGGACAAAGATAGATTTGAAGACGGAGAGCTTGGCTTTGTTACTCAGCTCGCGTTTCGTTACCACGGATCGCCACAGTTCACGTCTGACACAGCTTGCTGCACCGATCCGAGCATCGAATTCTTTCTCCTGCCGTCCATCACTCGTGAATGCAATCCCGAGATACTTGAATTTCTCCACCTGTCTCAATGAGTCTCCCCTAACATGGAGAGCGCACTGAGCAGGCTGTCTTGAAAGGACCAGAACCTCGGTTTTTGCCACACTGATCTTCATCCCAGCTTCTTCACATTTGGCTGCAAACCGGTCTCGTGCATGCTGAAGGTTCGTGCGAGAAGACCCAAGGAGGACAAGGTCGTCAGCAAAGAGCAACCTCTCCACCAGGCAGTCGCCCACACAAACACGCTCATTGCCTCGGCTGCCCCTGTTTATCCAGTCCATAAAGGTAATGAACAAGAGGGGCAACAGTACGCACCCTTGGCGGAGTCCAACACCCACGGTGAACGGTCTTGACTTAATGCCATTTATCCGGACACACATCTCAGAGCTTTCGTACAGAGACATGATAGCAACCAGTAATTGCCCATCCACTCCATACTCTTGCAACACTTGCCAGAGCTTCTCCCGAGGAACTCTGTCATATGCTTTTTCGAGGTCCACAAAGCAAGCGTAGACCTCTTTTGCATACTCCCAGGATTCCTCAAAGATTTGCCTTAGAGCAAAGATGTGATCCGTCGTGCTTCGGCCAGGTCGGAAACCACACTGCTCCCCCGACAGTTTGGATTCGACTATTTCCCGACTTCTCTTCTCCAGACACTTAGCGTACACTTGCCCAGGAATGCTGAGCAAAGAGATGCCTCGATAGTTGTTGCAATCTCTCTGATCTCCCTTTTTGAAGATAGGGATCACAATTCCTGTCTGCCATTGCTTAGGGGCCTGTCCAGATATCCAAGCAACCTGACACACTCGAGTCAGCAACAGGACACCATCCTGATTTAAGGCCTTTAACATCTCGGACCGGATTTCATCATCACCTGCAGCTTTGCCAGTCTTCAGGGACTTAATTGCCCACCTGACTTCTGTTTCAGTGATACTACCGTGACTATTCTCCGCTCCAAGGTGCACCTCGTATGCCTCAGTTGTTGTCGTCACCGGATTAAGAAGAGATGCAAAGTATTTCTTCCATCTATACAATACGCTCTCCTCCGTTTTCAGAAGCCTCCAATCTGAACTCTTAATAGTTTGTGATGAAAGTGACTTCTTTCCACGGAGGCGGCGCACGGTCTGCCAGAACACCTTGTTTGCCGAACCATAGTCTGCCTCCAATTTCTCCCCGAACTTCTCCCAGGTCTTGGCTTTAGCTGTTGATACTGTCTTTGCTGCTGCTTTTCGCGCCTCAGTGTACCGCACTCGACTCGAAGTTGACTTATTTGCAAGCCATAGCAAATAGGCTTCCTTCTTTGCCTTGACAGCTTCTTGGACTTCACCGTTCCACCACGCAGTCCTTTTCTCACCGCCCTGCGCCACACTCAGCCGCTTACGACCACAGCACAATGCAGCGGAAGTAATCACAGCAGTTTTAAACAACTGCCACTCCTCTTCAACAGTACCACGATCACTGGGTAGTTCTTTGAAACTTGAAGATATGTTATCTGCAAAGGTCTTCCTCACAGCTCTATCTTCCAATGCCTCCCATTTGATGCGCCAAGTTTGTCTTAACCTAGTATTTCTCTTGGTTGGCATGGATTCAGAGAACCGCAAAGTGCAGACAACAAGGTGGTGATCAGTTGATAGTTCTGCCCCTCTTCTCACACGAGTATCCAACAGTGATCGGAATAAGTCGGCTGAAACAATTACAAAATCAATCAGTGACTTCTGGTCCATTGCATCCCTGTACCAGGTATACTTATGGGCATCCCTGTGCTGGAAGAAGGTGTTTGTGATGGAAAGTCCATTGTTGCAAAGAGATCCAACAAGCACCTCCCATTCGCATTTAAATCGGGGTCACCATTCCTCCCAATCACGCCTTTCCACGTTTGGTCATCAGCCCCTACGTGTGCATTGAAGTCGCCCATCAGGATGACAGAATCTGCACTCCTTCTCCTGCTAAGAGCAGCATCAACTTCATCTAGAAAAAGTGGGTACTCTGTGACTGCATTCGGAGCATATGCAACGAATAGAGAGAGAGACCGTTTCCCTATCTAAAGCCTCAGGAGACACAGTCTTCCACCTAAGGGGGTCCAATCTGCAACATAATCTGCCAGCCGGGGACTTGTGAGTATCCCCACTCCCGCCTGGGAAGTCATGTTAGGGTCGACACCAGAGTAGAAAAGCTTTCACCCTCCTTCTAAGTCCACAGTTCCAGAACCCGGACGTTTCATAGAAGTAATACCTATGATATCCAGTCGATACCGTTTGGCTTCCTCCACTAACTCTGATTCCTTTCCTGTCATGGAGAATACGTTCCAAGTGCCAATTGACAGCACCCGATCCCGTTGTCGGTTTACCAGTTTCTCCTCCTGGGTAAAGGCATGCGCTGCCCCCGACCATTTCCCCAAGCGCATAGCGAGTGCATTGGTGGGGGCTTCTCGGAGGCACTGCTCCGAGATAACAGCCGGGAGACCGTCGACTATTTTTCGAACGAGAGCCTCTGCCTAACTCCCGAACGCGGGTGACTTTAACTCTACTAGGAAATCATAACTTTTTAAAAACTAATTTATTCATTAAAATTAATTATTTCCACAATTAATTTAAGTTGCCAGCATTCATAAAAAAGCAAAAAAAACGTAACTTTATTCTTGTTTGATTTATTCTTAGCCTACAATTTGTATTTCTTAAAATTGAATGATTTCATCCATGGGCGCCGCCATTTTCTTTCAGCCTTCCTTAGCCAACCTAATCACCTCTTCGATAAATTCAGCCAAACAAAAAGGAATGACTTTACGGCACTCAACTGAATTGCTGACGTAAAATGGAATGTGCGGAATGATTTCATTAGATCTGAGTTAATCCCTGGTAGAGGTGCCGGAAACTGTGGACAACGATTAACCAACAAATAAAGGAGACACCACTATTCCACAAAGAAATTCTAATTTGTGGAATAGTGGTTTCTACTTTATTTGTTGGTTAGGTCTGAGTTATTCAAAAATTTTCAAGCAAATAGATTTACCCTGTAAAATGCATTAACATAATAAAAAATCTATTATATGTAATATGCTTTACCTTACAATCAATCCGCCCTTACTTAATGAATACAAATTGAAAAAATACTGGACATAAACATATTAAACTATACAATCTCAACTGAACAGATCCTATCTTATAATTAAGAGGGGGGGGGGTCTAGAAATTTTGGCGTCGACTACAAAGGTCATTTTGCGCCTTTTTACACAAGTTATAACAGTACGCAGCCCGGGACAAACACAAACATCCATGTCCACGGCGGGATTCGAACCCGCAGCCAGGCGGACTCGAGAACTAGAGAGCCTACGCCCTAGCCCTCTCGGCCACCTGGCCGGCTATAATTAAGAGGGAAAAAGAAAGGTCCAAGAAATACATAATCTGCCCCAAAATATCCATAACATTATTTAACTACACTTAAATTTTGTATTAAGTTATAGACATAAAACCTGTGATTTGAACATGATTCTCGAGTATAATTCAAAATTTCATTCCTAATATTAAAAGATAGGTTATTCCAAAGTGAACAAACATTAGAGGGAAAAAAGGATTCAAGAAAATTAGAGACCACTAACTTTGGCCTAATTTGATATTTTTAAGTAGATAGGGTATTCAACGAATCAGTTAGCCATAATTTGACATAGTGTTCCGGATGATTAATGCCCCTTTCAACTACAATGGTCATATCAGTACGGCGCTATAGTGACCGCAAATTTTGCCTCGCAAGGGTTCTGAAGGAAGTGCGTGATCTCAAGATTTTCCCCTTGAAAAAATCCTTTTCGATCTCTGCGGTCGGAATCGAGTCGATCACGAAACCACTGAGCCACCGAGGCCGATCAATTTGGTGCATAAATGAAAATTATTTCATAAATGTGATGAAATGCTACAACTTTATGATCAAAATAAAACCAATGTTTTATATTATACTAGAAATAACCCACCCGATTGTATAATCGTCTTTGTTAGATTTTTGATTGTTAGATTTTTGACACGCATCGCTCTCTATACTTTTGTGACATAGTTCACCGCTGATTTGTTGACATATAATGTAGACACTATTTTATTAATTCAACAATTCAGTAATTCTTCGATCCTTTCACATGTAAATAATTTTAGCATGTCTCTTGGTTTTAGAATAAATTCGTAATGCATATTGTTTTGAATAATTTCTTTTGCAGATGATAGAAAAGAGCACTAATCAAGTGAGGCCATCCGCTATTATGTTATTAGCCAACGGACAGAATGTGAATCCGTCGACGTTCATGAGCCAATCTTTTATGGACAAATTGAATAACAAAATATTTGATTTCTATTTAATAACTTATCCGCGATTTCGAGAACCTGCCTCTCAAATTCCTGAAATTTTCACTCAAATTAAATGGTACGACATTCCCTATGACGATACATTCGATTCACCATGTAATTTGAAAGGTAGAAATCGGTTTCAACAAGTGTTCACGTCTATAATGGATAGATACAATCCATCATTTTACCCTAGTAAATATGTCGTAAGTTTAAAGAACAATTTTTAGCATCAACTTCAGAAGTATCATTAATGACTTTTTAATGATTAATTAAAATTCATTTTTTCTACTCTGTTCTTTTTTAAAGATTTATGAAGCTTTCCATCAAGGGAAAGGAAATGGCACGATTTCTATAGATATTCCTGGAACGTACGATTTCATGATAAACTGCTGTAATCTGGCAACGGAATCTACACGTCCACAGTTTATCATCAACGGGAAAAACTATTTGCCGTTATCAGACGACAAATTATCTGCTTTTTTCTTTAAACTCGATTTAGACAAGGTAAAATATTTTCTTATAATTATTATTAATTAAATTAATGATTAATCTTTCTGTAGTATCTATCACAAGACTGGACTGATAGTATAATATATCAAAAACAAAAATTAAGCATAAACTATGGAATGGAACAACCAAAATTAGAGGGAACCTCTAATCCACAAGGAGATTTGAAATACAGGAAACGTATTTCGGCTACCAAGTAGCCATCTTCAGCGATGAGACAAAATGCAACTAAAGAAAGCAAAAGCCTTAATGGTAGAGAATACAGGGTGTCTCAAAATTCCTGGTACAAACTTTGCGAGGTGATAGAGGGTGCAACCATAAGCATCTTTTCTCTATAGTGTTTTTAGGTAAACTCAGCCCCTGCAAAGATATGAAGGGCTAAAAGTAGTATGCACCGTCTGCAATGTGGCTGCCAGGATGTACTCGACGTGGAAGCTGGTGACGATAAATTGGTGCAGCGTTCCTGCTGTTTCCATTTGCTATACCGTAAATGTAATGCATGCCGGCAAGCTCAGCATTTGTAAATCGCTGCATGACAGAACTGATTTCACAACACAAGACAAAATCAGCTGTTGGAACTGGAGCCGATGTTATGGCTCCAGAGGAGCACCCTTAGATCGTGAAACAGGCAGGATGCCCAGGCGCACATGCTGTAAGAGTATGGGCAGCCCTCAAGGACTGCACCACTTATGTAAACGCCTCAAAAGGAGGTCATCGATATCGAGGGGAAAGGTGATAATGTACGAGATGTTGTTCGTATCCCCTCCGATGACCTTACAGAGACGCTAAGATGATGAATAACGTCTCCGGAACGTAACTGGGCCAAGCCGATGCCATTCAAGATGGAGGAAGGACCTGAGAAGGATGGCGCCTCTCCTCCAGATGGCTGAGGCTGGCGGATGGACATCAGCAGATCGCTGCTGACGGGCCAGCCAAAGCTCTCTGTTCAAAAAGGCGATGGAAGTGGCTAGGTCCAGCTTATACGCAGAACCGGTGGAGTAGTCCATCAGAAATCGCACTGACTGGAAGGTAAAGTCAGTCAGAAGATAGTGACGAGAGAGGCGATCTCAAATGGACTGTGCACACAGGCACTCATAAAAAACATGAGAAATGGTTTCAAGCAACCCGTAAAACTGGTAACCAGCAGATCTGACAACTCCCCAGCGATGTAGACATTGGAGAGAGTAGAACCCATGGTGCAGCAAGCGCCATTGAAAATTAAAGACGGCCTTCTCAAAGGCGAGAGATACTTGACGGTCTTCAAGATGGCTGACCATGAATACTCAGGGTGCCGCCGTACGATGTCAGAAGTTACACCCTGGGCAGACTGCTGGAAGAACAAAGATAGACGAAGGTTTCCCCAGTCTTGCGGGTCGAACTGTCGAAGGCCAGACAGGAAAGATGACAAGTCTCGCCAGACCAGATGATAAAATTCCGGCGAACGTGAGATGAACGTCACTGGCAGCGTGGACGGAAAAGGTAGCCTGCTCATTTTTAAAAAGAAGCGCAGATGAAGAAAGAAAAGTTGGCCCAGATAGGGGGAGGAAGGAGGAAGGCACGAATCAAGGCGGCCATTCTGGCCGCGATGAAGTATCGCCAGATGTTTGGCAGGCTCAACCCTCCCCCATCGAAGGGGATAAACGCAGCTCCGAACGGATGGGATGACGGACTGCTGAATAACCCCACACACAGTCAACTATCGCACTACGCACCTTATTTAAAAGAGACGGAGATGGCAAGGCGAACAGGTACTTGGATGTCAAGATCGGTAGAAAGTGAGTCTGGACGAACCTCGCCTTGACAAACATCGAGGTGATAAAACGAGAGTGATTGCCAAGGCGGGCGATGCATTTGGTAATTACCAGCTGCCAGTGACGAGAATCCATATTAGGTAGAAAGGAAAAAACATATCCCAGCACTGTAATTTGCTCACACCTGGTTATTGGGAAGGATCGAAGATAGTCTGACGTCCATTTCCCAATAGCGATACCTTTAGACTAGACGAGATTGATGGGACTTCCCGTCGAAGTACTAAAGAGATCGAAGGATTCTTTATAGATGCCCAGGGAATACGGATCAGATGCAAATAGCACTAAATCGCCAGCATAAGCCAGCATACGGATGTTGATGAAAGCAGCTGGCAAATCATACCCCCGGACATCTGGGTGGCGATTAAGATATTGCAATAGTGGCTCCAAATAGAATATGTATAAGAGGGGGAGAGATGGGACACCCCTGCCTGACGCCTTTGGACAGTTCGAAGAAAGGCGAAGTGGAGCCATTAATCGCCACGCATGATGTGGCAGAAGCATACAGTGCTGACATAATCATAGCAAATTTCCGAAGATGAAGATGGTGAAACACTCGGAAAAGAAACACGTGATTCACCTTGTCGAAGGCCTTTTCCTGGTTAAGAATTAGCACGGCGAGAGTTTGACGACGCACATACGCTTCCTTTATAACACATTTGATGGTAATCGGATTGTTTGCCCCGGTTCGAAAAACTCGGCGAAACATTTGAGCCATTGTTGGAGCACACCAGTGAAGACCTTGTAATCTGTGTTAAATAGAGTGATAGGCCTCCACTGGGTGACAAGTTCAGGATCCGGTACCTTGGGGAGCAAGATGATTCTCCCCGCGGTAAAGTCCGACGTGATGGAGGAAGGGTCCTTGACAGGCCCAAGAAGTCTCCAAGTCGCATTAATGAACGAGTACGGGATGCCGTCTAATCCATCGTCAGAAACTTCTTAACTTTATCTTCGGAAAAGGGACGGGTAATTGACAGGTCAGCGTCAGCAGTGAAAGGTCTAAGTGCCTCAATCCACTTCATCGTGGCGTCGGATGGAAAGACTGGGTGGTCAAAAAATGATGAAAAATGAGAGTGGAAGGCAGACAAGATGTCAGAGTCGGTTTCCACTGTCCCATTCTCCACCACCAAACGATGACACCTCTTGTCATTGGCGCGACGCCTCTCCTCAGCGAACACAGAGGACATATGTCGGACGTCAGACGCCCAGGACAGTTTGGCCCAGAGAGCTGCGCCGGCGGCCCTGCGGGTCATTAGAGCGTTGATCTCGCTCTTCACCTGGTGGATCTCATCAGCATACTCCCCCTTCTGGATGGAACAGCGGAGGAGGACCAGGATTTCTCGCAGCATGAGGAGATGGCACCGATTGCGTCTAGCGCCTCCAACCCAATCTTTCTGAAAAAACGACGGATCTTGGATTTAAGAGAAAGCCACGAAGCTAGCGACGGAGGCAGGTTGTGAAGATGTCTTTCCACAAGCCGAACGAACATTCCCTTGTATTTATCGATGTCAAGCAGAGAAACGTTCAGAAACCACTTGTTCGAAGTAGGGCCTGCAGAGGAGGCTGGGAATGGAGGATTCCAAGACCACTTGATGGCACTGTGGTCAGAAAACGAGCATGAAATGACCTCCATGGAACCCGGAGCACCAGCAAAAGCGGCGTCTACGAGAAAAAGGTCCAACCTCGAAGACACAGAGGGCCCCTGATGAAAGGTGGACCCATACTGGCTGTAATGGGATGAAGACACCCAAAGATCGAAAAGTGCATTCTGCTGGCACAACTGGTAAACACACCCGGACGAAAAGTGCATTCTGCTGGCACAACTGGTAAACACACCCGGACGAAAAGATGTCGTTTTCATCCGGATGGCAATTGAAGCCCCCAGCAACAACTGTAGGCAAGGACGAGCACTGGTAAAATTCTAGATCTTCAAAAATATCCGTTTCTCTGTTGATAAACACGGGGCGTACACATTAAGCAATCGGAATTTAAGACCAGATAGAAGGAGGTCTAAAGATGCAGTTCGGAGGGTTGAAGATGATGGAGGCAAACCCTTGCCCATGTGGCGAAGATGAGTTGATAAAAAACTGCGCAGATGGATATTGACTGCGAAGGCCAGGGAGGTTAGCAAGCTGTTGAGAAGCAGCAAGCTTCACCTCCTGAAGAAGAAGGACATCTGACCTGTACAGTGCAATAAAAGATGACAAAACCGATTGCTTGAAGGACGAGCCAAGGGAACGAACGTTTAGGGAAAAGACCCTCACTGCGAAGTTAAGCTGACGGAGGCTGTATCTGAAGGAGACTTGAGCCTCACCGACGAGGGAGGAGGCTCAGATGTCTTCTGTCTAGGGAAACGAGCACGTCCCGAAGAGGAAGACGGGCTGCGATGATGATTGTTTGCACAGCTATCTCTTTCAGAAGAAGAGGATACAGGAATCCCGTCCCTCTTGCTACGATGACGTCGGGCCTTTTTCTTACGAGGGCTCTGAGGCGTCGCAAGATCCCGCTGAGCAGACGCTGATGGCTTTGAGGTCCCAGCAGAGGAAGAAATTTTACCAAATCTTTACGAATCGATTACCAATGCATGAACGTCATCAGAGATCTGAATTAATTGGCTAGCTCAATGGAGAAGCGAAGACAATTAAATTGATCTTCTAATTGACAACTGCAGCGCCCATGGTTATGTTGCTGATGACCTATCTTGCATAGAAATCATATGGCTTCTACCCAACACAACTACACTAATGCAGCCAAGGTTGTTACACTAGACAATATTTTAAATAAACTATTTTGACAAGATACTGTACGTGTATAAATGATTATTTAAGCAAACAAAACTTGTCTATATGTAAGTATAAACACATGCTAGACTTGTTTGGTAAAAAAATAAGTATTTTTTGTAACCTCATTTAAAAAAAAACACCGGTTAATGTGGCCACTTACAAGGGAATCCCTCGAACATGTATGTCACAGATATCTACCAAATTGAAGCTACTATAGATGCTTGCAAAACAAGAGAGTGCGAAATTGTGTTTCTTTCAAAATAAACACGAAAACGAAAAAAATTCAGCATACGTAGCCATACAAGGACTCCATTGTCATAGCGGTTAGGCTATGTGGGGTTCCCTTGTTAGTCATGGTCCCGAGGTGGCCATATTAAGCGGCGACCATTGTAATACAAAATTAAAGCATTGTTGTTAATTGAAGATCTGCCCCTGCCCATAACGTTGCCAAAAGCATTTCCAAAATTCTATATAACTTCAAAATTCTCCCCAACACATATAATGTCATTAATTTTCAAGACTTGACCAAAAAACTAACACAAAACACTTCGAAACCAAGCCTAATGTCCGTTAACATCCTCAATCTTTACACTAATATGCCTGTTCCCGACACGATATCCATTGTCGAAAACATGCTCTTCTCTTCCTGCATGCCCAAGCAAGACGCTATAATATACTCTCTATCCTTTTTACTAAACAGGTGGTGGCCTTACAGTATAACAGAGGGACATCAGGAGT